>JAACJT020010712.1:0-66165 GCA_009936485.2 Gymnarchus niloticus | reverse complement strand
GCAGTGGATTCCAATACAGAAGATACTATGATTGGAGATACCAGTAAAGAAGGTGCAGTGGATTCCAATACAGAAGATACTATGATTGGAGATACCAGTAAAGAAGGTGCAGTGGATTCCAATACAGAAGACACTATGATTGGAGATACCAGTAAAGAAGGTGCAGTGGATACCAATAGAGAAGATACTATGATTGGAGATACCAGTAAAGAAGATGTAATGGATACCAATACAGAAGATACCAGTACAAAAGGTGCCAATAAAGAAGATATAGTGGATATCGATATATAAGACAGAGACAAGGAGGATACAAAGAGAGGGGATTTCAATGCAGAGGATACTGAAACAAGAGATAGAAATTCCAAGAACAGCATTACTGAAGAAGATAGTAATGCAGAAGATTATTGACTGGCTAAAGAGGGACTTCAGTAAGTGAGCTGAGAGACAGTGTGAAGATTCGCTTTGCACACAAAATTAGGACCAGCATGGTGCCAGTGAAGTGATGTGGTTATTAAGTTTAAGAGTGTTTTAGCAATTAGAAATCCCATGTTTTAAAATTAAGCAAATGCAGTACGAATCAATTAAGGCCTTAAATTTCAATCAAATTCACATCATTACCCACTTTTATGTAGTCATATTCATTGTTCTGCTAAATAATGGTGTTGCCTTTGTAAAGTTATATTCCAGCTATAAATTACTGTAATTAAAATAAAACATGATGCATTTCCCACAACTGATTTTTAATCAAGCAATTACAGTCCAAGTTATGGCAACTGGATGGTGAGCCTCCCCTGCATTCCAGATGAATGCATTTACTTTTAATGTTAGTCGTTTTGCATCACGAGGGAAAATATTGGCCAGTGAAGACATTATAAGCAGAAGTATTGCAGGATAATGACGACATGAACAATAACTTAGAAACATTTCATGCACGGACCCAAGGACCTATGAAATTGTTACTGTGAAATCATAGCATAGACCATATCTCGTATTATCTCGCATACCCAGTATGAGGAAGACTCTCAGAAGTTTGATGTCTCCTGTAGCTTGTTGGATATTGTAGTTAAATACAGCCTACTGATGTTACTTCAAAGCCTATCCATCCAGCCTTAGAGCTTATATTTTATCATGGCAGATCAAATCTGCGAGTCTCTTGCTGAGGCACCCCCATCTTCCAAAGTCCCCCACTTTGCTATTGCTTTTCCGAAGACAGATACAGTGTGCTTTTACTTCCAATAACGCCTGTTCAGCTGAAATGTTCTTGAGCTACAGTTGGATGGTGCCAGCGAAGCACCATCAGGTAAAGTGACATTCCATTTCACTGATCTTGCTAAATTAGCGAGTGGAGGAGCGGGCACGTCTTCCTAGGCATCATATTAAAACAAAAAAAAAAAAACATGAACGGGAATTACATCAGCGTGAGGGTGACAGTCTTTCTTCTGTGATTCAGAGGAGTGGGTCCACGTTTTAGCCTACTGCCTATTATATCTGGTAATTACTCAGCGGGAAATCACATTTACATTCAGTGGAAGCAGATATGGACTTGAGGCTCGAGAAGAGAGGTAGTTATTTTTTTTAATAGGTCCTCTTTAATCTATCTTACCTTCATTGCCTAGCTGACTTTCATCCTAAGTAACTGGGAGTTGATTTTTATCCATTTAAAATGGAGCAGCTGAGGTTAAGTACTTTGCTCAAGGGTACAGCCGCAGGGTCCTTTCAGGCACTCAAACTGGTGCCCTCTGGATTAGGAGGCAGTGTCCCTACCTGCGGCATGAGCGGCCGTCCCTGCTCTAAAGTGCGGCAGGGGACACGGTAACAGGGTGGCATGGCACACGATGGAAGGATTCTTTTTGCTTTCTGCACATCAGTGGCAGAAATGCAGAATGAATCCGGTAAATCGTCATATATCATTAACCCTGGTTAGTTTTACACACGGACTGACGCGCGCACAAATTTATAGATAATAGTTAGTGGAATGGCTTAAGATCGTTCAAGCAAGAATATTCACAGTTAATGTCCACATTTTCGCTTGTAATCGCATTAATTCATTTGTCAGTCCATCCATCCATTCATCTCTTACACTTATCTGATAAAGTTGTGGTGAACTTGGAGCCTTTCCTAGGAAGGACATTCGGTTGGAGAACGTCAACGTCCTGAACGGGATGCCAGTGTATACCGTGCCGCAGGACCTAACCCCTGAACCCATTCGTTCGGTTGACACCAAGCTCCACCAGCGCCGAAGCGAGACAGACATACGTACAGACACGGTTTTCATTAAGAAACAACAACAGGATCTGAACATCTGCTGTGGGCTCGTCCTTTCATTTTCAATCTCTCCACCAGTCATACCTTTCGGATTCCTAATCATTCTACTTAGCAGAGATGCATGACTTCATTTCTGCCATGGCTTGGGTGTCTGAGCACTGCAGCTCCAAACCGTCCTCTGAGAAATGCATCAATTATTGGCAATTTCTTACAAATCTGCAAGGTCTATGACTCACTACATCGACAGAGATTGTTAAAAGGGTCTGTTATTCATTTTTATAATGAATGTTTGACCTTGTTACAAATGTAGAACGTCTCTATCTTTGTCTTCATAGCACATCTGAATAACAAAAGGATTTTAAAAATCTGTGGCACAGAGTTTTTATTTAAAGTCTTGTGAGTATTAATGAGCATGAGCAATATCATTTTGTATTTAGATGTCCCATTTCTCACATCTCAGTTTAGAAATACTGGATAACTCCATTCAAGCCAAAATAAGTTTGTGAAACATAAAAATTCTTATACATCTGCCCCACGATATTTTGTTATTATGGATATGATTCTAGGAACAAGAGTTTGATTACTTCAATAAGTTTTTATACCTGCAGATCTAAAAGCTTCAGATTTTTACCTGTAGTTCTGATATTTATATATGTTCATGGGAAATTGTCTTGTTGCCTTCTGAATGTTATGATTTCTGTTTTAATATACTTCCACGTAGTAAATACCAGTAAAGACTTTCCTTAAAGAAATACACTAAAGTTTTTTGCCACCCATGTAAATTCTACTTAAGTTATTACAAACTTTCTGCTTTGGCACGACCTCATCCATTCCAGGTTCCATTCATTTCATTATTTAAATAAGGAAATGTAATTTGGATACAACAAATTTGTCACAACATGAATCCACTTGTAGCACGACAATATTTAACCTTGCAGGCAGTCCATTTTAAAAGTCAACATCTTTAATAGTTGATATCGATTTTCATGCCAAATGAAAGAACCTCCTTCTCCTTGACATGCGTTTCCGTTGGACACAGTTTAAAGACGACACCTCAGCTGGCTGTCTCCCGCCCACCACCGCGGTGGACTAATAAAGCAGCTCTCATTATGCCAAGCTGCCGGATCACCGGCATCGTCATCATGCGGTTCCACCAGGATTTCTCAGCGTCATTCTGACACTTTCAGGCTGTCTGAGTTGTTGATTGATCAGTCCAGAAGGGATCCTGAAATGTCCTGAGACGCCACCTAGGGCCCAATTTCCAGCAACGTAGTGCCCGACAAACTCAGAGACACGTTGGACTGGGCAGCCAAAAGCGAGGAGGCAAACATTACATCATACCTCTGGCGTCTCCTGTCGAGTATCGCTTAAACGCACAAGAAGCGTGAAAGCTTTTGACAAGGCTCCAGCCGTTGAGGGAGGATGTACTTGGCCTGGCGTCATCCCGGCGTCTACACCGCTAGTTCACCTCAACACCCTGGCCTTCCATCTTGCAATTCATCACTGTGTCACCAGCAGGCCACATGACATCTATGACAAATCTGTCCGTCGCAGGTGCCATGTCCTACGTGACGGGCCTGGCCTCTCGGCTGCAGAGATTGGCTGTAAGACCGAGGTACAGTTTTTCCACAGCACGGTGTTACTACTGGGATAAGAGTGTCGACCCGGTCATAGGAGGTGCGAGCCATTCCACCAGATGTTGGCTCCTAACATATCACCAAGTCAAATGACTACAGACTCGCATGGAACAAGGATGATTTTTTTTTAAAAGAGGTAAATAAAAGTCAGCTTGTGACAGAAATGTACAAGGTTGAAGTTTATATAGGGTTAAATGTACATTGTTTTTATCTACTAGGCCATTTCAGGTACTGAACAGCAAGACGCATCTCTCTCAGCGGAAACCTCTTCATCTTGTGGTGCTCCCTGTACTGTGATTCACAACAATGTACTGTCAATTCATTTTGCTTCTTTTTTCTTTGAAAACATGCCTAATTTGCCATATTTACGTAGAACAGTTAATCCTGCATCAGAATCACGAACCATTCCCTCAGACACCAGACCCATGACAGCATGAATGATGGTAACGGAATCACCGATCTAATAAGTCGTAAGGCTGGACACACTTCAGCGTTAAAATCTGCCACTCTGCCTGGGATCGCATCTACTGCTTTGCCACTTTGACGCCCTACCTAACAAGAAGCGGGGTTTCGTTTAACACAAACGACTTCACCTGAAAATCATCTGCAAATATTAGCACCGCTCCCAGACAGGGCGAATCCCAAGGATCTGAGGTAAAGGATTGCTGTCTTCCTCTGTACTTTTTTCTGCTCAGAGGAGGATGTTCTGAATTCCTCACAGCAACAATACTAATACTCACAACTCATAAGGAGTTTATTCTTTGTATTTATTCATCTGTCTCTAAATATAGTGCTTGTTTATTCGTGGAACACATCTAATTGCAAGGAAATGAAATGCACACATTTTATAGGCCACTAACATTAAGAATAAATAGATTCAAAAAACCCAGCTGGGAATAAACTTTGATAAACAGAGGAGTCAAAGTAAAACTTTCTGGGCTTAAAATCAGCATCTGTTGCCATAAAAATCGACTGCCGCTCCAGCGCAGAGCAGGTGAAGATTTACACAGGGCGATGGGGAGTCATCACGCTTTATTCAGCAAACTTAGTACGGAGAGAGGTAAAGGGGTTCTCTGGCAATTGATTTATGTGAAGTGGACCTGTTGTCAGATTGAAAATTAGAAATCTTTACATAATAAGTCTCATGATCATGTGAGATTTTGTTTTTTTAATCATGGAGAGACACTCATATTCAGTTATTTAAACTGTGTACATCATGACTGTAATAAAAATGAAACATGCTGCTGCCATGATTTGAAACAGTGATGCTCTGGTTCTGTACGCAGCGCTCAGTGACAGCGAGGTTATTATGGGTTAGAGGCAGAATGGGGACCCCTAAGCAGCCCCTTGGGCTCAGGTGATGTGGGGTTGGGCTGCTCTTCTCATCTTTACTCCCGTTGTCTTTGCCTGTTCCAGTCCAAAGATATACAGCTAGGTGATGTGACATCTCTAAATGGCACAGTGTGTGTAGAAGCACACACCCTCTGATGGACAGGCATCCTTTCTAAGATGACCCTTGCTTTGGCTTTCTGGGATGGGACACAGCCTCTCTGCAAACCTGTGCTAGACAAAGTTATATAAGATAGACAAATAATTATAGTATCAGACAGAGTGTTTTTTTTTCCTACTTTGGAACCCACAGTTGGCACAATGAATGTCTTGCTGTCATGTTTTTATAAAGTGGGAACGAAAAAAACTATGCCTCTTGTGGGATTTTTGGAAGCACAACAGCAATAAGGGCGACTGCGACAGCGAGCAAACAAACTTCTACGGCTGTTAAAACAGCAGGGCTACAAGTGCCTGAGCTCTCCCTGCGAGGACGACTCAGAGGCTCCGGAGCAGAAGGTTCACTGTCGCTCTCCGTCTGTCGCCATTCCCGGATAGATAGTAATCTCGTTAATGGAAAGGCCTCCTCGGCATGTCGACGGACGGCGAGGGAGCCAAATTCTGCATGCCTCCATCCATAAAACCAAGACACACAGTGCATATGCGCGTGCGCATTTTCACCCGCAGGGGGCGTAGCGATTAACTTAAAGTCTTGGGAGGCACCATATTCATGAGATAATCAAATAAATCTGAAATGTGGCTCTACAAATGGATGTAACCTTCTACTTTTGTAAGAAAAGTGTCGAGTGAAATAATGCGTCGTAACTAGGTGTAGTCAAATACAGCTGCATCAAAACACACATACCTCTGGATCTATTAGTTTGTGAGCAAGCTAATGATGACTTCAAAACAAAATGGAGAAATTAGAAAAATGTCCAGTTATATTATAGGTAGAAAAATACAAATAAACGTGCAAAGCAAACCAAATGAGCAAATGTTTACATAAAGTAAATTCACACAACTAATTGCCCTGTTACAGTTTTTTTAAGAAAATGATAATTTGTGCATGGTTGTGCGGTGAATATTTAATTACAATTGTACTAGGTTTGAGAATTCTAAAGGCAAAGTGGAAATTTGTCTTTTAGCAGCAAAACAGTAATTTCTCAGCTTGCTCATATTGCTTGAAATTTTAGATTGGCAGCTGTGACTTACATCAATAACTATTTATAGTTACGTATATTTCCACAGAAAATGCATATACTTGTTAATGTCAGGAGCCATGCTTCAAGCATGAGGTATCAGTTCCTCCTATCATTTTGCAGCCAGAAAGGTGCCCCCTGCTGCTCAGTTACACTGTCGGCAACCAGCTCCGCCCCCACCGCTCCCCATACCAACCCCCCCACACCCCAGCCTTTCATCATTCTGTCTCCGTGGAGACTGTCTTCTGTGTTTTACCATATGTATTCTGGTAGCTTTCATGAAGGTCAGTGAAAGAACCTAAGCAGCGTTATGACTGAATACCAAGCAGAACTATGACTAGACTGGAAGAGGCACAACTGAGGAAATGTTTTATAAATTATTTCTCACACCAGAGGAGCAGTTTCTGTTAGGAACACCACCTATAATAAATCTTACAAATCAATATGACAGTACAGAGTAATCAGTATCAATGATTTCAAATTGAAATAACTCCCCAAGGGAGGAGGAAAAAATCCACCACCCAATTCTGAAAGCATCGTGAATGAAAAATGGACTGCTGAGAACGGCTGTCTGAATGTGGAAGATGTACTGTTTCACACAGAAAGGACAGGATAGCTGGGTAAAATATCCGAGAGAATATATTTTCTATGCATTATATTCTGAGGAAGACCCATCAGATTTAAATTTGCTCAATTATAAGAAAAAATATGGAATTTAAAAATGTAATGTGTGTTTTATGCCACATTTCTTGTCTTGCATCGTTATCTAAAATTTGCAGCAACAAAAACAGAGATGTGCAAACGCAATCCCACAATGCCTTTCCAGAATGGGTCAAAAGGTCGTGATTGAAAAACTGGGCATTCTGGGGTCTTCAAAATATTTGGCATTTATGCATTGTGTATTTAAAATAAATTCTCTGTAAAGAAGTAAATTTCCATTTGTTGGGTTATAACATTGGGAAATATTGAGAGAAATAATTTCAGAATGAATACTACGGTGACTTGTGTCTTTCAGTGATAGATTTAATTATTTCTGCTTCCCGGTGTTGACCTTGAGGTGAGTGTTTCAAAGTTTGCCTGCATCTTTGTTCAAAAAACATTTGTTAGGGTTTGGACAAGCTTCAATGGTCAATTCTTTGGCAACAATAAGGCGAACAGTAATTGTCGGAACACTACCCTGTCAGGCTTGAAGCTTCTGGGACCTTCTGTGGGTAAATGTCAACAAATAACATTTTGTCAGCATTTTAAACATTTATCTCTGGGAATTCCACGGATCAGACACCATCCATCTTTCGAGTGTCACTGACGAGTTTTAAAACTGAAACAAAGCTGGTCCTTTTCCACTTCACCGGAAACAAACAGCTTACAGCTTCATTTTGGCGGGCTGTCGCAGTTTCCTCCTCCCTCCTCCAGGGGGAGACTCGGCTGGTCTCCACCACGCCTATTTGTACCCCTGGCCTACCACTCCACCCCTGCTCTGTCATTGAGCTACTGTTCCCCTGTCCAGGTTCTGCCCTCTGCCTCTCATTCCGACCTTCCGACTCCGGTGTGCTGCCTTTTGGATGCCCCGTATGCACTCCGGCCTTCCGACTCCGGTGTGCTCCCCTTTGGATTCCCCTGCGTCTTCCTCAGGCCTACCGACCTGAGGTTCTGCCCCGTGGATGCCCTTCTCCCACGCTGCTACTGCCTAAGTTCCTGTTCTCTGAGTTTGACCCCTGACAAAGTATGTGATCGGCTCAATAAACCCTCCGTTCCAACCCCAACCAATGGTGACCTGCCTCTGCCTCTCCTCACTCGGGCCCTACCCCTGACCGGGTCCTGACAGAATGACAGAGCCAACCACTATGGGTCCGGAGGAGATGGTCCGGCTGGTCCAAGAACTTCAGGCAACTATCACCGAACAGGCTCACAAAATCCAAGTCCAGGCACAGGAGATCCAGACCCTCTGTCGGTCCCTCGCCTAAGCCACTGAGCCAAGACCATCCTCTGGCTCCCGCACAGCGGATCCAGAGAGGTACAATGGGGACCCGGCCCGGTGCGGGAATTTTGTTACTCAGTGTACCCTATGCTTTGAAGCCCAGACCGGGGCCTTTCCCTCACACCGGGCCAGGATAGCCTACATCATCTCACTATTAACAGGGAGGGCTCTGGCCTGGGCCACTGCTGTTTGGTCCAAACAGCCCGCGCTTTGCTCCTCCTCTACTGAGTTCCTGGCCGAATTCAAGCACATCTTTGATCATCTGGTAGCGGCCGGGATGCCTCCGCCCGCCTTCTGCATCTCCACCAAGGACCCCGGTCGGTGGATGACTACTTGGTGGAGTTCCGGACGCCTGCCGCAGAGACGGGCTGGAATAAGGAGGCACTGATCACTCCCTTCCATCATGGCCTTAACAAAGGGATCAAAGACGAGTTGGCATCCCGGGATCTAGGAGAGGACATCGAGAGTCTCATCATGCTCGCTATTAGGGTAGATAACCGGCTACAAGAACATCGCGGTCGGCCCGCTGCAGCTGCTCCCGTCACTTCCAACTTCCCCCACCTTGTCTCCCGCAGAGCCGATGCAAGTGGGCCGAACCCCTCTGTCAGCCCAGGAGCAAGAGTGTCGGATCCAGGGGAGGCTGTGTCTGTACTGCGGACGACATTATTGGCTAAACTGCCCGGCTAGGAAATGCCAGCTCCCGTCGGGTTACCGGGGAGCCATGACGGGAACGATACAGGAGATCCCCGGCAGGGAGTCCTCTCTGATCTTGCCTGCCCGTGTAAGTTAGTCAGGGGGGTCAGTGAATCTTGGGGCATTCGTCGATTCCGGGGCAGCGGGGAACTTCCTGGATCAGACCTTAGTCAGGACACAGAGTATTCCCACGGAACCTCTAGCCACGCCACTCCACGTCCACGCCCTGGACGGCAGACCGCTGGGAGGAGGGGAGGTAAAGTACCAGACGGCCCCGCTACAACTCGACCTAGGGGAGCATACTGAAGAACTTTGCTTCTACATCCTTGAAACTCCCCACAATCCACTCATCCTGGGACACCCGTGGTTGCAGCAGCATGACCCAAAGCTTTCCTGGAGGACCCGGAACCTCCTCGACTGGGGGGCTGGCTGCCGCATTGGCTGCCTAAGCCCACGGGGCCCCTCCAGGGAAGTTGGGGGGAACAACACTGAATCCATCGACCTGTCCAGACTCCCGGAGGAATACCACGACCTGAAGGACTGCTTTAGTAAGCTGAAAGCCACCTCTCTTCCTCCTCACCGAAAATACGATCGTCCTATCAACCTCCTCCCCGGCACTGCTTCCAGACGGAGTAAATTATATTTGTTGTCATGTCCCAAGCAGGCGGCTCTCGAGGAGTACCTCGCCAAGGCCCTTTGGTCTGGACAGATCCATCCTTCTTCCTCACCAGCAACGGCAGGCTTCTTTTTTGTAAAGAAGAAGGACGGTGAGCTACGACCCTGTATCAACTACCGGGGACTCAACTGGATCACCGTAAAGAACAGGTACCCTCTGCCGCTCATGAACACCGCGATCGAGTCACTACAGAGAAGCTGTATATTCACTAAACTAGATCTCCGGAGTGCTAACAATCTGGTTCGTATCCGTAAGGAGGACGAGTGGAAAACGGCATTCATAACCCTGGCCAGTAAATTTGAATATTTAGTTATGCCCTTTGGGCTATCCAACAGTCCTTTGGTGTTTCAAGCTTTTATTAATGATGTCCTCCATGACTTCCTGAATGTTTCGCGTTCGTCTATTTAGATGACATTCTCGTCTATTCCCGTTCTATGACAGATCACGTCAGTCATATACGTTCTGTCCTGAAACGCCTTCTCTCCCACAGTCTGTATTGTAAGTTAGAGAAGTGCAAGTTCCATTCTGCCACCACCTCGTTCCTTGGTTACCTGATATCGTCAGATGGGATCCCCATGGATCCCGCCAAGGTGTTGGCGGTCATAAACTGGCCTCGTCCTACCAACCTTCGGCAGTTACAACATTTTTTGGGTTTTGCTAATTTCTACCGCCGTTTCATTAGAAACTATAGCACCATCGTGTCTCCACTCACCTACCTCACCCGGACTGCTTCCCGCTTCAACTGGACTTCTACCACTGAGGCCGCCGTCAGGCGCCTCAAGTCTTTGCTCACCACGGCCCTGGTGTTGACCCACCCCGACCGTCTCGTCTGTTTATGGTGGAGGTGGATGCCTCCGAGGTGGGAGCTGGGGCAGTTCTATCCCAGAGGGGAGGGGACGGTAAGTTATGACCCTGTGCCTACTTTTCCTACAAATTCACTCCCACCGAGCAGCGATATGGGGTGGGAGACCGGGAGCTCTTAGCTGTTAAGTGGGCCCTAGAGGAATGGTGTCACTGGTTGCAAGGAGCTGAACACCCCTTCCAGGTTTGGACTGACCACCAAAATCTGCTCACCGTCCATAACACTAAACAGCTTAACCTGCGCCAGACTAGATGGGCTCTGTACCTCGAGCAGTTCAATTTCTAATTCACCTACCACCCGGGGTCCAGGAACACCACGGCCGATGCCCTCTCCCGCCTTCACGAACGCGACCCACCTGACTCCACACTGCCACCGATACTGCCCTTGGATCAGATAGTCGCCCTGCTGCGCTGGGACATGGAGACCACTGTCACACAGGCCTCACAGACCAAACCTGGACCCTCGACCACGCCCCCGGCAAGCTTTACATTCCCCCTCGGATCCGTCCGGAGGGCTGGGGTTTCCAGTACCTCATGGACTGGGAGGGCTACAGCACCGAAGAGCGGTCATAGGTGCCTGCCCGCAACATCCTCGATCCCTCCCTCATCGCGGACTTCCACAGGACCCATCCCGACCGTCCTTGCCCATCTGGAAGCTGGTTGTGGGGAGGGGGTACTATCACAGTTTCCTCCTCCCTCCTCCAGGGGGAGCCTCGGCTGGTCTCCACCACGCCTCTTTATACCCCTGGCCTACCACTCCACTCCTGCTCTGTCATTGAGCTCTCTTCCCCTGTCCAGGTTCTGCCCTCTGCCTCTCGTTCCAGCCTTCCGACTCCAGTGTGCTGCCTTTTGGATGCCCCGTACCCGCTCCGGCCTTCCGACTCCGGTGTGCTCCCCTTTGGATGCCCCTGCGTCTGCCTCAGGCCTACCGACCTGAGGTTCCGCCCCGTGGATGCGACTGTCCAAGCTTCTGTTCTCTGAGTTTGACCCCTGACATGATGTGTGATAAACCCTCCGTTCCTACCCCAACCAGTGGTGACCTGCCTCTGCCTCTCCTCGCTCGGGCCCTAACCCTGACCGGGTCCTGACATGGGCACCATATCCATCCCATAATAACCCTTCCCACAATAGGTTAAACTTTGAGAAGCACTGAACACACACAGCGCCTGTCTCTTGAAATCGCACACTGCGTCAGAGCGATAAAATGTTGGCTTTGCCTCTATAATATCTGCTTCGTTGCATCATCGCTCAAGAGCTCCATCTTAACTAGCAAAATTTATGTTAGAGGGAGGCCTGGTGTGAAATGCCTGTTCTGAAGCTATCAATCTTTGACAAACACCACAGATAGTGCCAGTGTACGAATAAAATGTTTTGCACAACATTCCAGCACAATGGGAAAGAGATGCCTCATTCCTTGAGACACAAAGAAGTAGCTCTAGACAGCTTACAGAACTGGACATAAAACGAAGTTTTATAGGATCCTGGCATAATTCAGATGATTGATTTGTTTGAAAAAGGAGCTCTGTCTTTTAACGGCACTGGTGTCCTTTAATAGGCTGAGCTCGTTTTGTCTCACCAACTTTTCAAACACTTGTCCAAAGTGACTCGTAATTTTACCCTTTTATATGGTCCGATATTGTGCTGGACTGATTTGAAATAAACAAGGTTTCTACAGCAGGACCCCTCTTGGGAGAAACATTGTCAAACTTCAGGTTAGGGCATTATGTCCATAAAGGTTATGCCTTGTCCCGCTCGGAATACACATTGAGAAATTTATTGACCGGACAGTAAAGTGAAATCCTATGCAATGTTATATTCATATTACATCCACGTGTAGTGCTCAATCCTTTGGATTTTTTAAAGGTACCTTTAGTCCCCACAACGCAGGGGCTGAGATTTGCACAGACCACTAACCCACACCCACAACAAACTCAATGAGACTGAGGCATCACCACGAATAAAGCCTGAGGCTCGCTGCCTTATGCCCGGATATTGACACATCCCCTCCTGCGCCAATCTTCCGGGCATCGGGTTAGGTGCAGGGCATCTTTGCGGCGTTTTGGCAAAGGGTTACAGACGCCACGTAATCCCGAAAGAGTTGAGCCTCACTCGGACATTTCAGAACCTCGCCAAATCCTCAATTACAGTGACAATGACAACAGACAGTGTGACTGTGAAATAGCTGAATGAGATGTAACTCTCTGGACCAGCCAGATATTGTCACTAAACAAAACTTTCTTTTGCTTTGTTTTTCCTGTGACTGTCTGCATTGCCAACTGACCTATGACCAATCAGGTGAGACTCTGTCTGATTAACAAACTGCTGATTTGGTAACAGAAATAATTCTTGGAAGCAAAATGAATAATGAGGCTGTAATTATTCTTCGGTTCCAGTTGGCCCCTACTGACTTCCTCACAGAGACTTCATAATTACTCCATCAGGTACAGACCACGTGAGCTGTAAGCCTCGATTAACAGTCTAGTTCAGCTTCCCTGAGAAACGGCTGATCAGTGTAGTCCGGTGCTCATGTAAACATTTAATGGCTATTGTTTTATTATTAACTTCTATAGCCCATGTCTTACACAGAGTAATGTTTCCATTAATGCAGCTGACGTGACTTATTTACAGCCAAGAATGATATAAGCAGTGCCCTCCCTGGACCTCAGACCCACAGCCACCTGGCCAGGAGCCTCACTCCTTTCAGCGCTGCTTAAAAAAATGCTGTGTTTGAGGAAAGAGGCCCTGTGTCACTGAGCAATTTATCAAACGTTACCCAATGCCCACAGTACACTTCCTGTTTTTATCAAGCACATTTTAAATGTTAAAATAAATTTTTAAAGGCTAGATTTTTGCAGCAGATGACCAGAGGACTCAGTGATTTGATCTCTCCATTCCCTTAGAACATTTTCATAATTCACAAACCAAACCTGGAGGACTGGTGTGTGCTGAAGGAGGATTTGGAAGTCACTGAGATTGGGGGCGATCGGGGGCATCAGTATTCACCTGGCTTTTTTATCTCTAAAGTCTTGCCTTGTTTGCTCACACTTTAAACAGAACCTATGGATATGCAAGCTTACACATAAAATCTTACTTATGCGGCTTCTGTAGAGGCGAAGACTCAGTGTTTGCGATCCCGTTCGGTGAATATGAAGCATCTGAACATGTCTGGCATTCAAACAAGCAGCAGGGGGTGCAGCGATTAAGGATCTGCTGCTGGCTTTAGCATGTACTTCTGGAGTTATGTTTTGCTGTGTTCCTGCCAATCCTTCCAGCTTGTCAGAGTCCCATCACCTGCTTTAGGCTGTACCACCATGAATAGCCCCTCTCCTCTTTGATCTTGAACAGCTAAAGAACGGTGGGCCTTGCTAGTACTTGGATGGGAGATGGCTGACAGGGCTCCATCAAAACTAGAACAATCCACAAGAACATTAAAACAGCACAAATGGAGAATTACAATTAGGGAAAAGCACGGAAAATAAACACCAGGGCATCTATATTATGGGAAACCAGGACCAAGACCTACACTACCAGAAGGAAATGTTAAGTCTTATGCTACAACACTGAGCAGTGTTTTCTTATATTACCTCTAAAGCCAGGACTTCATTCTCTTCCTCTCCGTTGTTGATGAAATGGCTGCTCCCATGGAGAGGCCCATGAGAGCAGCACATATTTTTAAGGAAACTATTCAGGCAAAACCTCGTTCTAAACCATAGCACAGACTAATTCATTATCAGCAGAATGTTTTGGTCATAAGTCGAGTGTGTTTGCTAGGCTGCCCTACGCAGCGGGTTAAATGCCTTCTTTATTGCCAGGATGATAGCTAAAAGCCCACATTGGCTAACTGCTAGTCAAACCAGTCAACTAAACCGGCCAATTAAGTTTTGTAACTTCCGGAAGATCAGGAGCTTTACTGCCTTTCAGTTTCTATTTTAACTAACTTGCCCATAACCACTTAACCAACAAAGATGTTTAGGGCTGGAACCTATCCTGGCAAGCACAGGGTACGAGGCAGGGGGCATACAGCCTGAACAGGATGGGTTTGATTCACGCGTGCTCTCTTTGAGCACGTAACTTGGCATATTATGAAGATCACATGACACAGTCTTCCACGTTCCACTGTTCCAGTGTCACATTTTCACCAAATGTGATTCCTGGTAGAAACTACAAGGACGTGAGGAATCTGAGCAAACACATTACAAACAAGGCAAAGGCGGCTCACAAACGTCTCCACTAACTGATTACACAAGGTCGTAAATTTACATAAATAAATAGCTCTGCCGACTCTTCGGCCTTTTAATAGCTCAATGTGTCCATATGGTTCGGGGTCAATTCCCTGCAGATGTGATTTCAGAATATGTGCTCTTAAATGTAAGCAGCAATTAGTGCCCGCTGGCAGGGTCTCTCGTGTTTGGAGGCATAAACAAAAACATCTGGCTGCAGCGTTTGTCGTCCTAGCATGGCTCTGATGTCCTTTTTGAGTCCTTGTCAGGCTGCCATTCCTTCTATTATTGATAGAGAATAAATGCAAATTTCAGGTTGAAGGTTCTACTGTTTTTACTGTATGTATTTATTAGATAGTGAATTGGCCATATAATTTTTATAGGGAAAATGACATTCAGAAGGACAAATCTTTTTGCTTTATTTACAATAGGGAAAATTGCTGGTACTTGTGAATTAAAGATTGTTTTCATTCAGTTGATATGGGTTGTATGTTTGCAAATGTAGAATAAGTATTAACATTGCGAATATGTAATCTATAACAGAGTCAGAGAACTTGGGGTCACCCCTGGAACCACAGAGGACCCGTTGGCCAGTATGCCAGTCCAGCATAGGGATTATGGGCATGGCAGTTTAATTACACCAGCTCATCTAAGCTGGGCTTGTCTAAGCTGGTCTCATCTGAACTGGGTTCAATGCAAACACGAGGAGGGGAGAATTTTAGAGCCGGGTGTCGCACCCACAACCCAGGACTTGTGGGGCTGCAGAGCTCCCCACTGAACCACCATAGCGCCCTCCATTTGAAAATCAAAGCTTAATTTATATAAAACAGTAACTTTGTGTTAATTTTCTAATTAAGAGTGTAGGAGAGAGTTCAGCGTTGGGGTCCACACAACCACGTCAGAGATTAATTTTAATATCGCATGCCTGTTTGATCCGGGGCCAAAAATAGCTTACTGAAATATCGGGGGGAGTGGGTGATGGCCCTACTGCTGGAGAGACCTGAGTAACGCTGAAAACATCAACTCAAACGTCATATTCAAATCTGAGCTGAAAATTTGCACTAGGTTTTAATTTACAGGTGCCACTAAAAGCAAATCACTCTCAGCCTGAAGTTCTTAAGGTCCAATTCCGGGGTGAAAGATGAACTCGCAAACAGAAGATGAAATGCAGGCCACAGGGGAGTTAATCATGGAGCCTGAGGTGAATCTTAAAAGGTAACAGTAATGGCTTCTGAGAAAGCAAACCAACCCAGGAAGTGAAGCAGTGGAGGTGTCAGTTTTCCTGGGATTGCTTGGAGGCTTCCACCATTCCGTCTGGGGTGGGCCACTTTACATTCCAGGCCTCACCTTGGAGCACTGGGCGGGGATAGACTTAAAGGAGTTAGGCTTGTCTTGATCTGACTGGTGGTGAGGAGGAGGCGGTGCTTGTCTGGCCGTTGGATTCAAATTGAGGCCGTTTTGAGGATTGTGCTCACACGGTTCGTGGTGACAGATAATAAAGCCACTGGTGATCTTCAAAAAAAAAAAAAAAAAGAAGAAAAAAACGTATGCTATTACGTAACCTTGAGTACGTTCTTTCCTGTCTGAACAATAGACATACCCCTGCCTGACATTGACAGGAAGTGCAGTGCAGTATCTGTCTGCTGTACTGCAGAAGTTCTTAGCTCATTTGCATGTTTATCTTAAACGGCATAAACTTCAGGCCGTATATTCCCTTCGAATTTTTAAATTCTGTTCATATTCCTGGAAGGCTGCCACCAAATTCGCTTCAATGAGAAACCGTTAAAAAGACGGAAAGCATAACATGACAACTTTCATGACTCAATATACTGTTTGTCGTTTGTCAATGAAATTATACCATCTGCCACTTTATTTCTAAAAACATATGTTATAGGCTTAGCTCTCACTTTTAGAGCACTCCAAGAATATTGTTGTCCACGGTGTTTCGAAGACTGGATGACTTTCGAGATATGAATGACCTTGTCCAAAAAGCCACTTAGAAAATTTGCTAGATGTCATATTTATCCATTTTTTTAAAGGAAACAATTTCTTGATGAGAAGACAGCATACAGTTTATGACCGTGTAATTAGTGTCAGATTGAAATACAATGATTATTTATTATCGAGAGACAGTCTTTTGTGTTCCAGATTTCAGCCAGAGAAGTGAGGTCCAGTCTTGACTTCTTGGACCTAGCAGGTAAGGTGGTCTAGTAGGTAATGAGCTGCACTCGTAACCCAAAGGTTTTCCAGCTGAGGTCCCAACTGATGCTTGAGTTTCTCAACACTAAGAAAGGTCAGTGTTTCTTAACCAGATCGGCAATAAAGCTGAGAGTGGAAAAAATAGAAAACATGGGCTATCTGTCTTTCAGTTTAGTGATGTACTTAAATTTACAAGCTGGCATATCTCTCCAGGCTTTGGGATAACATGTAAACTAGCTAGCCCTTATATAAGGGCATACCTGACCTTCCCTTTGTCTGGAGATTTAGCATTTCCTCCACAAGCAGAGTCAGAGGTTAAGTACTCAGAAAGTGGAAACGTGGTGGATGGTGATTGCCTTGACAGGGGCTGCTGTCATACAGAGATTAAGATATTCTGCAGATATGAGGGGGATGGAGAGAGACTTTCAATTACCACCTCGCTGTCGGTTTAATTCCAACACGGACCCTTACGGTAATGGACAAAATGGGGTCTGCTTGGAAAGATAGCCTGAACATTCCCGTTTGTGATGGTCACTTTCTAACAATAATATTAGCTAGCTCTGCCTGTCAAAATCATTTCCAAAAGCTCATTTTTGAAAAGGTAGCCTGATAGAACCTAGGAATCCATTTTAAAAACATTGTGGAAATGTAAGTATGGGAAACTTCATTTACATGTATTATTGGCATGTTTAAACTCTTCTCAAGACCACAACTCTTGCTGGGGGATCTTCCGGTCATTGATCAAACATCAACTACAGGCAATAGCACAGGATAATATTAGCATGGCCTTGCTACCAGAATCTTTCAGTCTGAACAGGTAACGGTTTCAGGTGTTCCTGGAATTCAGCTGCTGAAGACCGCAGCCTCAACTTCCCTCGGTAAATCTGTCTGGAAGCTGTTCGATGTTAAAACTTGAGGCGACTTTTTCCGCTCACCCTGGACGTAACCACGGCGCCTGAACTCGTGAGGATGGAGAAATACCCGAGGCCTCCTGTGTGGAATTGTCTCCACCCCATAATGCAATGCACACAAATGTTCTGGGTCGATCCAGCCATGCTCCTCAGCACATACATGTTCTCATCAAACCAGAACACATCTCAGCACCTTTATGTTTTTACCACTGGCAGAGTGGCTTGTGGGTAGTAGGTGTGTGGGGGGGTTGGGAGACTGAAATTGAACACTGAAATTCAGAATGTAGCAGTAAACCTGAGGGTGCTTATTAGGGGCTGATAGATTGTGGTTGGGAAGAATATCAAAATGTCAACATTTAGACCGCACAGACTTTTTTGACGTGGCTGAAGGTAACATTAGCATTGGCGCTCATTCCTCTACTGAACCTGCTTCGATTTACTGTACTTCGTCATGGAGACCTGCTTTTGGAGTACCGTTTCAAAAGTTTTATTTGCGTTGTTAAGAAGGTCCTCCTTGCAACCTTGAGATATCCTACAGGTCAAAAAAATTGCTGTCGACACAACACCTCTAACGAGTCACAGGTGTGTGACACTCAACTGCCTTTGAGGACATGTGAGATTGTTACCTCAAGAGGTTCTAAGGCTGGGAAATGTCATGCGACTCCCAAACCCTGTATTTTGCATAAAAATAGATTCAAGCAACAACATTTTCTCCAAGCCCATTATTTCACATGCATACACAAAAATACACACGTCCGATATAATACAACAATATCCACTGATCAAATAAAGTCGGGAAGTCTGTCTGAGAGAGAGGGACAGGTGTGAAGTGAGAAACCAGAAGTACAGGGAGAGCATGCTCAGCCTACAGAGAACCAGGATACCCCCCATGTTAGGTCCAATATAGCAACATAACTTGAAGATATTGCATGGACAAAGTGTTTTCCAAACCATTACACCTCATTCCCTCTGCTAGACTCATCATGCTTATAGAAGAGCAGTGAAAAGCTGAAATACTTTCACCTTCTGTAAAAATAAATAAAAGCGTTTGTAAAGAAACCTTCTATCGACCCAGTGTCAAAACCGTAAGCTATATCTAGAGTTTCGAATTGACATCAATTTCGGAACAACAGAAGGGCAGAAATAATAGACGTGCGAGAGGCTGCTTTCTCTGAAAGGCAATGCGAGTCCAGAGAGCTTTGAAAAGTGGGGGGGGACGGGACCGAAACAATGGGTGCCTGTGCTTTTATTGTTTTTGCTCGTAAACAGGAATGTTCAAATGCACTAAGCGCTGTCTGTGTTTGCAAATGAAGTTGGAGTTGAAGGGCAGGCCGCATTGTTCACGGTCCGCCAGCGGGCGTTAGAAAGAGCTGCAGGAAGTAAATCGACCTTGAATCTCTGCTGACATCCGCCCCGGCGGAAGCGACCGTCGCCGCGCGCTTTTACTGCTGCGCGCAGGCGCAGTACTGCAATCGCGCGCATAAACCATCAAATGCGGTTAAGGGTATATGGGATTTCAAATTGTTTCTTGAAATAGATAACCGATATAAAATTCCCTCAATGGCTACATCACGCCTTCTGAAGCGTTTCTTTTTTTTTTTTTAACATTCGTTATAATTTATCTATAAGTACTCTGAATTAAAAGGTTACGTTTCTTTTAAGACGCATTGTATCTGCAGCAAAGTCCTGCCCAAATTACAGGCTATTGCCATTATCACTGGCCATTTTTCCCTGTAGTTTTTGTTTCCCTGTTTTGTGTACTCGTTTGTGCCGATGTAAAAGACTGACCTCCGCTGCCCGCCAAGAGTAAATCCTGCTTGTTTCAATTAGAGTGAGATCCACACCCCGTTCTGTCGATCAGTCACTCCTGTGCACTCTGTGTGGGTCACGACTGCATAGAGTCACTGCAGCTGGATTCAAACTGCAAGAGCATTCGATCAACTGTTAAAAGGTCACTCGTAGTGCATAGGTCACATGTTACAGTTTGTCCACTCTGATAGGCGAAAACTTTGGCCTGTGGTATTTTCATGTGCCAGACTCTGCCTGACGCTGCAGACCCTTCAGTCACCAGCAGAGGGAGTAGCAGTTGCTGATGGTGCCCCCTTGTGGATTTGACATTACATGACATTACATTATGACATTACACTAGTTGCTTGACAGGTACAATGAGGCAAAGGGCAAGTTTTGAGTAGGAAGGGTGAATTCAGGGAACAGCCCATCCACTGACTAGTGATGAGCGTCTAATTACCAATGATATAAAGCTGTATTGTCTTCAGGAGTTGTAAGAGGAATTGTTTTCAGTCCTTATAATTTGTCTCTGTCTTTTTTCTGTCTGTTAGTCCTTTGTTAAACCCAAAATGGCAGTGTCGGATGTTTTGTTCTCTAACAATGAAAAGTTGTAATAAAGCCCCAATCCATTATCCAAATGTCTGTATCTTGAAGATCTGTTAACTGTACCAGATTTTCTATTTTAACCAGCACTTTTATCCAAAACCCGTTTAGCCAGGTAGATGCTTTACTGGATCAGCGAAAGATGAGTATGTGTCTCAAAGGTACAACAGCAAGCCCCTACTGGGTCATGAACCAGAAACCTACTCAAAAAAACGTTGTCCTGGCAGTTTAAATTCAAATATACAGATCCTTCGTACAGATCAGGCTTTTGAACTTACCAGCGATTAGATGCTTGCTCACTATAATATAATGTCAGTAACTTCAGCTTTATGGTGTAGTAATGTGTAGCAATACCCTACAATGCAGAGTAATGTCGATTTTAGTAATGCTAATCCACCGGCTTTCATATTCTTTAAATGTTTCTTTCCCGTGTCTCTCCATCCCCCCATTTCTAGTTTCCCATCTCACCCATCTGGTCATAATAACAATGCTGGCAAATTCCTGGACGTACATTAGAGCACTAACAATATATGACTGAGACATTGACTAACAAAGGTTGGGTCCCCTGTGGCGATATTGATTAAGAAGTTCTGAGCCTTACCAAGGTGGCTGTCATCTCGGGCCAAATTTGGCCATGTCCCCAGGCACCGTGAAAGGTTATTTACGGCAGAGGTCACTCCGGGTGGAGCTCTCTCATCCTCCAACTCACCGTCATTAACATGTGCTCTTGTCTCTATCTGCACATTTGAATGAATTCCACAGGGTGGCCCAGGGCGCGTTTAATTACACCGTGGCCTGGACGCCCACGAATCCGCACTCAACTCGCGCCCGCATCCCGCGCGGAGGCGACAGCGGCTGAGACTGCGTGCGGACGTCTCCGAGGCTGCAGGAGGGAGGCAGGGAGCAGACTGGAAATGAACAAACACGGGGGACTCAGACGCTGGTGCATGGTCATGTCCAGGTGTCTGTTCATGGGTGCCACGTGACAGATGGTTTCCACGGTTTTTTTTTTCCCACCTAGAAGGGCAGATAACTCCCACACTGCTTTGTTTCTTTTCACTGCAGCTTCTAGAAGAGTCACGTTACGCTGCCGTGTTTATTAGCCAATTCCTTTCAGGTTCGGCGTCAGTTTAATTAAAATGCTGGACGTAGCCCCTCCACGCAATTACTCCCAGCAACCGTGATTACATATCAATGCTTCTTCCTGTGATGGGTTTTTTTAAAATATTATTTATTGATTTATTTTACATGTTTGCCGCTGCATAATAAACCTTTGTGGAAAAAAAATGAAGGAACTGCATAATGGACGAACAATTTGCAGAAGAAATAGAGTTTGGACTGGAGCATTAAGGAACTTGAATATGCTCACAGTCAAACTAAAATAATATATTCGTTTCTGAAGACCTCAGCTTGACCCCAAGTCCTACATTTGTCTTTCAGTTCAGTAGAACACTGCAATTGTACAGCAGTAAGGGACCTGCAGCAGAAATTGGTAACTCTATGAATTGCTTTGGGGCTTTGTTTGGAGAGCATTGTGCTAATGGATTTGTGGCCCAGAGTCTTGGACCGTCGATGTCCTTCTCTAACTTTCAGAACAGGTCGTTGAATCCATTACAGAATGACAACTCGCCTTCCAATCCTGAATTGTGGCAAGGGACAGGTTTATTGTTAGAGCCAAAGAGGCAACATCCCTGCCAACAATGAACTTATTTTGGACTTGACTCTTCTAAACATACCTTTTGTCAGACAAAGCATAAAAAAGAAAAGAAAAAAAAAAACACAATAGAGATGCCTTCATACAAACAGCTAGTAAACAAACAGCGCAACTAAATTTGCTCAGTTTTCCTTGAGATGTATCATTTGTCAAGATTATTACATTTTCAATAGGTTTACAGTCTAAATGAACTCTTTGTTTTACCTTCTCTGTGATTTTGTGGTAGTAAAGCATCGGTAATGATCTGATTTCACAGGCAGAACTTATAAATAGTCTGCTATAAAGTGAAATGTAATGAATATACACATTTTTGGTACGTTTCGTTTTCACCATAATTTAATAACACCACTCTTAATCACATCATTGTATTAAGTATAAAACGCTTGGAACATCACAGCAGCCAAGAAGCTCACACACATATTTACAGCATTGTATTGCATTATTAGAGACCGTGTACCACATCAAGCCCAAGATATGCTTATGTCTTACCTGTGAAATAACACGACTCTTTTACAGCTAGATTTCTCAGCATATAAAAATAGCTCGCGTTTCTCAATGATGTGGCAAATTTAAAACTGGTTTTTACATTTCCAGCTTTTCTGACTCTTCCTATCTACTCAGAGTAACTTTGGAAGTTAGTAAGTTAGGTGGATTGGTTCTATTTTAATTAATTGTGCTTGTCTAAATTCAATATTAGTCAACTGTACACATCTCAAGGCATTGCTATAGCCAGAACTATATAACAGAGTCCCAGTGTTAGGTATTTGACTTTTTATCTGCCATAATAATGAATATTCCAGACTCGTGCCAGATTTTATACCACCACGGCCGTTTCATGAAGAACCACTCAATATGGAAACAAAAATGATACATGCTCATTTAAGATGATTTGCGGCAGCTAAAAAATTTGTCAGTAGAATTTTGCCTTTTTAATTAATTGCTTGGGAATTTATTTTCAGATAAAATTGTATTATTTGCTGTTTTATCTTACTAGATGAGTCACTATGGGTATATTAATATTATAAGTAGTCAGAAATGTATCACCGTTTCTCCATTGGCTGTCAGTGTGGTTTGTAGTCATATCTCGTTCTTTAATTAGATCAGCTGATAAAGTTAACTTTGCAAAGCTGAGGCCTCAGGCCATGTTGTTAAGCTATTCTCTGCTGGGATGGAGACTGAGAACGGGACTTAACCGAGACAGAACGGTCTCTGCGTGCAGGTGATAATGGGCACATGTGCTTTTAGGGTTTGGGTCTAAGGAGCTATGGATGAGCATTATGGCATGTCTGCTGCTGTTTTCAGCCGCATCCACCCGCGTCTACCAACGTGACGGAGGACTTGTGATGATGGCTGCTCCTGGTTAGTTACCGTATGCTTTGTGCCAAGGCTGCTTCTCCTGAAGGCTGCAGCTAGGGCCACACTGCTCTGGACAGCCACATGCCTGAAAGCATGAGAACTGCCACTGTTTTCTACAGCCAGCCTTCTTCTGGTCGATCTGTCGATACGAGGATTTCCGGCACTGAGAAGCTGCCAGTGCCATGTCATTTAAAGCCCTATAAGCTCAGCCGGTCCAAATTTAATTTAATTCTGCCATGTTTCTGCAAAGCAAAGGCAGACTCTTATAACTAGGCAATGAGAGTGAATGCAAGAGGAAAGGAGGAAATGTGACAAGAGGACATCTGTGAATGCTTGTTGTACTTAATAGTGTGATGTGCCTTTACCTTCCTCTATTTAAAGTCCCGTTACCTTCCTCTATTTAAAGTCCCGTTACCTTCCTCTATTTAAAGTCCCGTTACCTTACTCAGTCCCGCTTTAATCGAAGGACTAAGTAAGCTTCCATGAAGTTTAGTATCTGGTGTACCATTGGTTTAAAGGTTCCTTATATGCTGTGTAAGAGTTGCTTAAGGGTTCTGTTCATAGCTGTCTTCACATGCTGTCTCTCGGGTCTTTGCCTCCCATTTCATTTTGTTTACCCTTCTCTACCCACGCAGACAGTTTGGAACAATTCGGTCTGCAGAAGTCACACCGAACACTCTCTGATAGAAAAGCTATGACCATATAACACCTCGTAGCCTTTCAGCCGCTATCTTTTTATGTGCATGCATTAAATATTTAACACTTTGACCCTCAGTGGGAGATGCAGAATTGAAAATGACTGCCTGGTTGGATGGGTTACAAATTTACTTAAGGCACTCAGTGAACTTGAAACAGTTTCTCAGTGAAAACATTTTCAGCTTTAATTTTCTGGAACGCTCGGAAACAACAAACAGCCACATAGACAGTTTAAGATGGCATAAAATAATGCCTATGTACACTAGAACAGTTGTGCTTGTTTTTGTATCTGTCATAGTCCACACAGGAGCCGTGTACACACCATCGTAATTCACGGCTATCCAACGTCGGTGGCTGGGACCAAAAGGTGTGTCATTTTGGCCTGTCTGTGATGACATGAATGTCATGAACTTCAGGAACAGAGGTCTGCACCCGGGCATACGTGATGGCGGGGGTCAAATCCGCTCTTTCCTTGAAATCCATTTTTTATCGGCAGAATTTTTTCTCTGGTTTGTAGGCAGCTCAGAGCCGTGCTTTGCCGCTCCCCAGATTTCAGTACAAAGCCAAGTCTGAAGACGGTGAGTGAAAAAGCACGGTAGACCTGTTGCCATGGTGGTTGCAGATCAATAGAATCGAAAGAAGCGTGGCCTGCTGGACTCATACCGCTACATGGATGGGTCCATGTTTGTCATACCCCTCCCCCCACACACACACCATATGGGATAGGCTGCAGGATCACCATGGCGATGTAAATGGATGGAGACTCTGCACTGCATGCTCCCATATAAAAATCATACAAGTTATATGATGTCAATTTGGGAACTGTTGGAAAAACACAAGCATTAAATGTAAAATATTTATGTGTATGGGACATAAAGTGGTCAGAATTGTAAAAACATACAAAATATTCCCTCTTAGCTGTACAGTTCTCTGTCCATCCATCCATCTTTCATCTGTGTATCTAGTACAGAGCTCCAGAGAGCCTACACAAAATCAGTTGGAATATGTTTCTGAGAAAATCGAGCTTTAAATTTTCTGTCTTTTCTACTATTGACACACGCAGTAAATGTATGTTTATTGTCGGCTTAACCCCTAATTCTGGTACGTCCCGTATATTGAGGCTGCATGACAGCAGTTCACTGGCAGCTCGACGGTCACAAAAGAGGGACTGGTCGAGCTTTGGAAATTTAGCTGGTTTAGAAATTCCTCGTTCACAGGACCTCCCCGAAAGCCGCACATCGCCGAGGCCCCGCACCCTAAACGGAAGCGATCTCCCCAGCTCTGCACAGATAATGAAAAGGAACAGTTTCCATTGCAGATAATAAGAAGGCTTCCGTAGTAAGCCGATCTGGTTATTCTTCTCCCAGAACTCCTTGTGTATGTTGTCTAATTCGATTCTTGTCTGGATGTGTCGCTTCCCTGGAGACCCGCATCCGGCAAGGTTTGACCTGGACACCACATTTATATTTAAAGGTGGTGACCTCCGTGAACAGAGAGCATGTGGAAGTTTAACAGCAACGACAAAACATTAGTAATGGACAACAAATACGAACGCGGCTTTTCCCCTCGGAACTGGGTACCCGTTGTCAAGGTGCTGGGGAACAGCATCGTGTCAACCTGATACGACTCGTATATCTCATCCAGGTAAAAATAAAAAAGAAAAATCAGTTCAAACAAAAGAGCCGTGGCTGAATTGGTTTTCAAAGTTCCCTGGAAAAAAATTCTAAAGAAATCGCGACGAGAGCAAACATGATTAAATGACTTTAAGACTGAACACATTTTTCCCTGGTTGAGTAAACATATTCAGTTATTCAAATCAATTTAATTTATATTCATAATAAAGCTAAATTTATTTTTTTCTTTCCAGAATTTGCCCCAAAATGCAAGGATTCAGAGGCAGCCCTGTTGCATTCAGTTATATTAAAATTACATTCACTGTTAACACAAAAATCCATTTAGTTCTTTTTAAAACCAGCTGCAGTGCAGACCCAACACCCTCCAGGTACTCTGACCTCAGTTACAACCCAGCACACTCCAAGTAAACTGACCTTAGTCAAGACCCAACACCCTCCAGGTACTCTGACCTCAGTTACAACCCAGCAAACTCCAAGTAAACTGACCTCACCTATCGAAATATAAGTTTTGACACATTTAACCATTTTAGCTTGAATGTGACATTGGCTTGTGTGGAACAGTCCTTAAGTGGTTTACTTCCCTTTTATCTAATTACTATCAGTTTGTTCAAATATCTAATAACGGTAATGCTTCACCAATATGATAGATCTATCAAATTTGTAGTACCACAGCAATCAGTGTTTGGACCTGCATTGTCCTCCCTACATGTTACCTCTGGGTAGCATAATGTCAACTTTCACTCTTATGACGATGATACCCAAATTTATATTTCAGCTACTCCTAATCACAACTCATAAACTGTCACTTTAGTCAGCTGATTTAATGACGCAGAAGACCTGGATGAGGGAAAACTTTCTGTCACTTAACGTAAAAAAAAAACAGAGGCCCTTTTGTTTGGAGGACACAGTACGGATAGCACTGCTAAAATTTCAGCACTTAACTCTGACGCACTCAATTTTTGCCTCAGCAGTTCGGCATGCATTCGGGACATTATTTTACATCCAAGTCTCTCATGCAAATCTCACGTGGGTGCGGTCCTGAGGGCGTGCTTCTTACAGCTGCATGCACTGCCAGGCTGAGACGGTTCCTCGCAATACAAGATACTGAGAAACGAACGCATGCCTTTGTGCATAGCAGGCTAGATTAAACTGTAATCGTGTGCACTGTATTTTTTTTTTTTGGCGTGGGTGCCGCTGGTTTGAATTAATGACGGTTCCGATGGCTGACGTTCGCATGATAGATGTTTGACTGTTCAGATGTGACACCAGAGCGAGGAGGGAAGCCACGCAGAGATTAGTAAATTAGTCTTTCCCCGGGGAGTCAGCTGAGCTTACAGAACCCCAAGCCATCGTGCTGTCCTCCTCACGTCTGTGGACTGGAAGGACCAAAACAAGCTGTACAAGTCCCTCCCAGGAAGCCACCAAAGTGATATTAGAGGACAGGAACCTAAAGAGGCTTTCATTTTCATGCAGTCTTTGACTCATCATAACGTCACGGGAAGAGGAACGAGTGACTAAAGACGAACTTTCAGGATGCACCAAAAGGACCATCTTTAATGAGATTACTCCATTGTCATAATTAACTTTTAATTTCGATACCTGCTCACTATAAATATGTATCAATACCATCTGTAGCTACCGATTACATAGTACTGAAACACAAAATACTCCGGCTGCTGTGATCACTGTGATGATGGCTGCCCTGCCAAAGGCACCTTGACTGATTGTATGTATAATCATCTCCCATGGAGAAATAAAAGAGCCCCAAGACCTGAACACCTTAACCGTCCACTGGACTCCGTGGCTGTTAAGCAGCAGAAGATGGCAGTTACCTCTGCGTATTTTTCTCACGGTCCAATTAAAACTTATTCTGGGATTATCTGGGGCTGAAATAATGCCAATAAAAACAGATATTCACCTGTTTTTGCACTTCTGCTGTAAAACTCCTCATGCACAGCAAATCGTGGGTTTTGGAAGGATAGCGCTTACTGAATAATTACCATCAACACATGTGAGATCTTTTCTGTAACCCAGACTTTGGTAGCGGAGGTTGCTTTCTTTATTTGTTTCTCAAACGTAATGAAGGTGGACCAGATTAGCATTCCACTACGGCCTTGAAATCTGCATCGGCCTTCATGCAGACAGGGTAACTTGGAGCAGCCCTGAACTGCAGCCCCTTAGCGTGAGCCTGGGTTTTCCTCATTGCGTGTGGAGAATCACTGCTTTCTTCATCTCCGGTGACACTGCCCAGTCACATGGGAAGAGTCCTGCACATTAATATCCTCGGTTTAGCCTCGGATTCTGCTCCTGGCTCTCCCAGAGGGCCAAGCGGGTGTCATCTCGTCACCTGTTGAATCCATTCCTGT
Organism: Gymnarchus niloticus; assembly: GCA_009936485.2. Classification (NCBI taxonomy): domain Eukaryota; kingdom Metazoa; phylum Chordata; class Actinopteri; order Osteoglossiformes; family Gymnarchidae; genus Gymnarchus; species Gymnarchus niloticus. Next base: position 38,043 of record JAACJT020010712.1, on the reverse strand, counting down.
TTTGTTTTTGTTTTGAATGAGAGGCCTCTGCCAAGGTGACTTCCGGAGGCAGCTCTCCTGGCTAGTACAAACCACCACAGTGTGTTCGCCATCTGCCGTCCTACAGCATTAAACACAGACGCAGTGGCACCCATGTAGAGGTAGCGGTCCGCTGTCAGAGATGTACCCTAGGTCACCTCATGACGTTTAAGGACTGGCTATGACTTTCATGCCAGTGCAGGTTTAAAGGTCCAAACGAATTTGGGTCAATCTCCTCGGCTTTCTATATCGCTTGGGTGATGGATTACCACAATCGACTCTTTAACATTTATTTTCTTTACCAACAAGCATGTGGGGGGTGCTGTGAGATTGCCGAACAGCCTCGGGTAAACCGAGTGGAACTTCACGAGACATCTGCAGTATAAACATTTCAGGCAGACAGTGATAAATGGTGCCACTCTCGAAAAATACCTCACTCGAGGGTTGATGTCATTTGGTGTTCAGGGTATGACCATCAATGGTACGGTCCATATGCCACATGACTCGGTCAAAGCCATTGCCAAAATGGCACTCTTGGTATTTGAATACAATGTAAGATTAAAACAGAACTCTATGTGAAAAAACGCTTTCTTGCAAATATTTTTTTCCCTCCATTAGCCTGAGTGAGGACTTTTTATGGGGTACGTTTAACTTTGCGACTGATGGCAGTATACAGAACATATAGTGTCTGTTTCCCATGGCTTTCGCAGGTCTCATATAACAGAGATTTGAAGCACCTGGCTCTCATTTTTTCAGGACAATGGTGACCATTATTCATCAAGCAAATGACGACTTCCCTGTGCCTCTGTGGAAGAAAAGACTTCTGTACAGCAAACGCACTGCAGCTATTTCCTGCCTGTTCAGACTGTGAGGCAGAAGGACAATAAGAACAGGGAGGCGGGATTGGGGGTTGGGGTGGCAGCATGTTGGGGGGGGGGTCGGAGTGGGAAGCACGAGAGGTCGCTGAGAAATTACATCCCCTGCCTCTTTAAACTGCCACATGTGTTTTGGGGCTAAATCTGGCCGCTGACCAGCAGCAGTAACCAAGTAGCGGGTAGCGGTGGAATCCATTCACGCAGAGGCATTGCTGGGATCTGCCGTAGAGAAAGGACCCTGAAAAGTGTCCAGGAAATTTTTCTCGGGCCTGGGCAGGGACTTGGCGAGGAGCGTGCTGCTGGAAAAGCTGACAGGGAGACGAGGGAGCCTCTCAGACCAGGGCCCATGCCGCTTCCTGACGGAGGCTCAGTATCTGTCGATCTGCCCAACGCGCTCTGACTCCACACGAGCTACCGTGGCTGGACCATGAGGCAGAGGACGGTAAGAAGTGGCATTTGAGTTTGTTTTCTGTGGTGTTCTGGGAGGACACATGGGCTAACCAAGCACAACAACAGGCAAGGGAGAATACTCAAGACTGTACTTTTTCGAGTGTAGTTTTCAGCATTGGAATGGAGAGCGTGACCACCAGCAGCTGGAAAAACACAAGACGTTACACGTACGGTGCTGCGCTCAAAGATAACCTAACTTCTGAGGAGACATAAGGCTGTTTAATTATGTTAAGTTTCCGAATGGTTTTTACCATACGGAGTTTTGACTTGGGAGCGTAATGTCGGTACGGAAAGTCACAGGAGCATGCGAGGAAGGCTTCTGAAGACTTCTCTCAAAAGGCTTAAAAGTTGTCACCCCCCCCCCCACCACCACCCTCTCGGGCTCTCCACTCACATTTGGTTTCGGTTATTGCGCTCCCGTGGAATGCGTGTTGCTATAAATAACTGAGACGTGACGTCGGCTTGAGAGTGTTTCCGAAAAGCCACTGGAGGAGTGGGGTTGGAGGGCTTTTCTGTAGGAACCTCCTTCAGTGATGAGATCACCGTTGGGTCCTCTTGGGCCAGTTTGCCCGCCTGGAACTGCACTGCCATCGTCTGCTGATGGCGAGCTTCTGTGACTACGGCTGTCTATGTGAAAGGACTGGCTAAAGACTGAGCAAGCACTGAACATGGAAAGTCTCCTTCTACATCCGGGGCGAGCGGAGGATATAGTTCCTGTTTATACTCATTTACAAACACACACACACACACACACACACAGTACTGCGTCTTCCAAGTTTTCGAACTAAAGTGCTGTACCGTAACTTTCTATTTCATGGGAGTCTGTGGTATCTAAGACCACTTTTCTGATCTTTGTCCAAGCTGTTTTGGTTTTATTGTGGCCGGAGGCACAAGAATATCAAATATACAGTAATACAGGGTGAGCAACATTTGAATTGTATAGGTGGAGATCTTCTTGGCACTCTAGGGATCTGGAGTAACTGACGGACTGGTTCGGAGAAAGGGTGCCATGGCAACGTTTAGGGAGGTACAAAGCATGCTTGTTTGTTATGGCTGTGTTTGCCATAAGGGGAGTAGAGAAGAAACTCCGAAAAAACAGGAGAAGACAGCTGGGTGACAGCAAGCTACCAGCTGAGACGTGGGTCGGGTCGAATCCTGCGGTAGGTCAAACAACGGAGCTTTGTGTGAGATGGGCTCCTCAAACTCCCCCAGTGGAAGACACACAGCATAAAATTACGGCACGCTTGTCTCTGTGGATGAACGTTCATTTCGCGCCAACGGGACGGCCCCATTCCCCCCAAAAATACCCACGTGACGGGTCAGCCCTCACAGAGAAGAGACCCAGAGAGCGATTAGCGTTAGAAGGAGATTCAGTTCCTGGAGCCAGAAGTGAAGGGAGTGAGGTTCAGAAGGAAGGACACATGCAGAAAAGCCAAATACGGGCGTGTCGCACATATTTGTACGGTTCTAAACTCTCCCGGCTACAGTGACTCTCTGCTGAAAACTCAGCTGCTTCGTACTCGTCTCGCGTTTTCCTACTTAAAAGCTTTCCGTCTCAATAAATTCTCATTTCTTATATAATTGAAACAAACCTCGTATCTGTAGTAAAAACACACCCGGGAAGGAAATCGCGTAGAACGTCGGTGAGAAATGAAAAAGCCAACGGTCACAACTGCGGAATTACTCAATTGTTTTGGCAAGTGTAAATTGTTTTCGACTGCCTGGGGGACCTGACCAGCCCTTCCAATCTTCTGAGTGACTTGCGTGTGTGTGTGTGTGTGTGTGCACGCTCTAATAAAGCTCAATGAAGTCATAACGAGATGGAAACCGCCATCTCTGTGAGACTCCTCGGCTCAAAACAAGTTGAGAGTAAAGCCGTTATAAAGGACAGGATGGGTAGTACGCTGTAAACAAATCCGACATCCCAATAAATCAAACGTGAATCACGTCATAGGATGGCAGCCATCTTGAAAGGGCCCTTCGACCTGGTAGCAATTAAAACAGCACGTCAAGACCATCATGCAGAACAGAGGCCCACTAAATGCCGAAAACGTGCAACTTTATTCAATCTTACTTACACGCCGATAGGTCTTAACCTTCGAGGGGATGCCATTGGTGTTGTTTCAGAAGTCCCCGCCCTCCCCCCAGCAATTTTTTGATTGTCGTCTTACCCGTTTCTTGTGCTGATGTGTCTAGTTTTTTCGGTGCGTGGTCCTTGGTACCTGCTTAGCCCCTCCATACTGTGTCTATATCTGTCCCACCCATCCTGCCAGAACATTTTTTTATTCTGGAAAAGTTTTATTAGTTGTGCCAGCACCCCCAAACCAAGACGCATCCCGTAGAAAGCTCAGGCCATTTCCGAAATCTCCGTCCAACCTCAGCAGCTGTCTCACGGAACCGAAAACTCCCAGGTTTGCATGTTATGTGCAATGCTCAGGTGCCGAAGTCACATTTGGATCAAAACCTCAACAAAAATAACTATTTTGGTCCTCCTCGCTGTTTATATGACTGATCCTGTGTGGGAGACACAAACTTAAGATGGATGCAGCGTCATTGAAATTTGTCTGTCACATAAATACATATGAGAGTAGGGCAGTGGAACACTCAGATCCAGTGACACCACTTAAAAAGCACAACATTAGCCTTAAGTTGCTTAGAAATACCTCCCACCATACAGATAAGCTTTCAATGGACTGTAAACGCGACATAGGAACAGCATGCCTACAATCTGAAGAATTTCCAGATTTTTCTGGCCACATTCCATAAGCAAATGAGGTTTGACAGGAAGTACTCAGAAGAGTTCAAAGGTCATAGAATGAAATGGCTGAAATCGGGACGCTGGCTCTTTGAAAATATTCCTATTACTCTGACGGCATCCAGCACGGTCATAAAAATTGTTAAAGTCAGAGAAAGGCAAAGCCATAAAAATTCCAAAATGGCTTTATCAACCAGCTTTCCATATAGCGATTACACAGAGCCTGTATATCCCTAAATGAAATGTTGCAGCCAGGCCTGAAAGCCACATCCGTGGCTCCGTGTGGAAACGACGGATTCCGACATCGAATAATGTGCCACGTTGAAAGAGGCAATGCAATGAATGGTGAAATAGCATTTCTACCATTACAGTACATGCCATGAAAATGCTGCTTACCCTTCTTGAAAACGTATCCACTGCCGTGGCAGCCAGTGCATAATTAATAATTGATCTGCATCCTTCTGCTTAAAAACTTATGTATGTCCCCTTTCAGCATTATGTAATGGCTTTATTAGGATGATGTCGTGCATGTATCCATAACAAATGGATTTGAAATATTGTGGTTGGGAAGTTCAGAGGCTAATTCCGTCCTGTGCTGGTCACATGACAACTTAATAGTGAATATGTAAGTCAGAGCAGGTGGACAGAGGGCATCTGTACAATCGACATCCCTTCCAAGGGGTTGGGCTGTCCCTTGTAAAACTCGCCCTTCTGACCGGTTATTATCTGACCCGAACACCCTGTAACCTAAGCGACATACATTTTTTCATTTGTAATGCAGCTGTGCCCTTATCGGGACAGCCAGTGATGCTGAGAGTCTCCAAGGCGGACTCCGCGTCCGTTTCCCCCTCTCTGTGTCGTTTTCAACAACTCCGCGACGCCATCGGCCTCGTTACGGCCGCTCTCTGTAGAACTGTGACAGAACGCTGGCGTCTGTGATGTGTAATTAATCATCTTCGGCTTAAAGGGACGCTTTGTTGTGAGAGACGGGCAGCTACCATTTGACACATCTGGTACAATAAAAAAAAAAAAAAAGAAATTTAGGCATAAAATTCCGAAAAACTGTCGCATGCGACATGAATTTATCATAGAAGATTAATAAGCATGTACATGGATCGTTACTTAACAATTCCTTCATTTATAATTCATTTTTGCAATATGAACTCAACCCTAAAAATCAAACCTTATCTTTGTACTCCTTAGTAGAAGGCTTGATATGACAACTGATGAGTTCAGGGTGAAATGGTTAAATCACCTTGGCCTGTGGCAAAAATCTCCACTCAGTCACAACGGCATGCTTAGTTCCAGTGTCTGGTACCTGTTGCCATAGAAACTCGAGCTCCTTAACGCATCTCCGTTAAAAATGCTATGAAGTGTGCCAAAGTATTACAAAGGAAGTATAAATGGGCCAATAACACTACATAACAGTTAACTTTAAGTAGTGTTAGTGCAGTTCATTTCACTTCATTTCCTGCCGTCTTCTTCAAACGTTTATAGCTTTTAAAACAGGGGTTGCTATTTTTTCCCACCGAGCGCAGGACGGATCAAATTATATGACTCGACATTCACTTGGCACGTCAATTAGACGTTTAGCGTCCAGCCTTCAATTTCCATGCTCCGGCTGCCTCCCCTGCCCTTTCATTGCCCACGTTTAACATCACCCACTGGTTCTTCATCGCATGACGACTGCAGTTCACCGTCCCCCATTCAGGTTTGAACATGGATATTACCCTCACAGCAAGCGTGCCAATTTACGAAGGTGCTTTTTCTAACCTCTCATTTCAGTACAGTGAAATGTGGGAATTCTACAATGAAAAGGTATTATGTTCAGGAAGAGCAAAGTGTTCTCCACAGTAGCACTTGGAAGGAACCTCATGAACAGAAGCTGTTTGTCCGATCCGCCGAGTAGCGTTCCTTGCATGATGAGTTCTTGAACGGACTATGGAAAGGTCATAGACTTGGAGAGCGTCCAGATCTCCATGTGATCTTCAGTGTTTTTTTTTTTCTGCTGGTACAAATCCCAACAAGTCAAAATAAATTGTGGCTGCACACCATAAATACAGAAGAGTTGGTAGATTTGTAATCTATAGCAAAGTGGTAGTACATTGTATTTTCCATTATTGCTTATTGTCTGTAAAGAGTTTCCCAAGGTAACCTGTGAGAACACAGGGAGACGCATTTCAGGATGTTCTTTTCACCCGTCTCATTGTCATGTGACGGGGGGGGGGGGGTTACTGACACGCAATACCAGAATGGGTTCTTGGAGTAGGCCCTCATCTGCAAATGACCTCCAGGCCAAAGGCATCGATCGCTCTCGTTTTGACAGAGACAGACTGTCAGTCGAGTCACTCGCATTATCTGAAGCAGCGTGCTGGAATAGTAATCGCAGTAGGGTGTGCGTTCCATCGACTGTGTATAGATCCCTGACGTCGGGTTCTCAGGGGGCCCGAGGGAAGGAAGGGAGGCAGGGGGACTGTGTCACGGCTTACCCTTTTTAGCACCAGTGCGGGTGCTGTGGCAAACATCTCTCCTTTAATAAAGTCTCACTTTGCATTATGGGGCTCGTCTAACGTGACCCATTAGGAAAGATGAGCTCTTAGCCGAAACATCAGGTGTGAGACGCATGAGAGAATGTTTCGTTTTGTATTTTCAATGAAATTTTAGCAACATTTTAAATGAACACTTCTCCAAGTAGAGGGACCTGGGACCTGCTTGGGAGAGTACCGGAAAAAGTCTTTCATCCCGAGGATGTTAAATACCCAGAGATCCTTGTGCTGGAGGAGGCAGCTGGTTTTCCCAACATGCACAGCTCCTGAACCACATGGAACCACCAAGGGCCACAATTAATTCACATCCCTGATATTCTTCCACAGTGCTGAAGCGGGGGACTTTTTGCCTCTTTGTGTTTGCTTTTATACCCAATTTGTTATTTAAAGGATTTTATGGGGATAAAAACATATCATTTTGTATAATCATATAGTTTCATTTTCAGGGAATGCCGAATGCATTTATCCAATGCGACTTAGAGTGCAGGCAAAACCAGACAGTCAAACTACTATAGACTGTAAATAGCATTTTGTGTTTGAATTATTGGGCTATTATTACGTTGCTTGAAGTGTACAACACATTTCCCTCTTTTTCAACGGACAATTAGAATCCTCGTTAATGGAGGCAATTGGGGTTTTGATGGCACAGGCAGAAGGTAATGAGGACACGGGAGGTTTTACGACACAGTGAATCAATTTGATTTCAACCAAACGCCGGCGTTAGACGCTACGTACAGTGGCCCTGCATGCGCTTGGCTGACGCCTCCTTTCTCCCCCTTTTGCTGTCTCTTCCAGATGATCCAAGAGCAGTGCCCTCACAGGAACAATGTGCAGAGCGCCGAGAAACCGCACGTGTACAGAGTGGGCATTTATGGGTGGCGAAAACGCTGCCTTTACTTCCTCGTGCTTCTCTTGATGATCCTGATCCTGGTCAACCTGGCTTTGACCATCTGGATCCTGAAGGTCATGAACTTCACCATAGTAAGTACCAGCCCGTTCTGTTCCTGCTGCAGCCTTACCCACTGGGTGATGGGTATCCATCCCATAATACTGCCCAGGGGCTGCTTTACAAGGCTTTGTGTAACTTCTATTCCATGGCACTGCTAACTGGTGAGATTTTGCCTTCACTGTTTAAAAAGAAACGGGAGCCTTGGGTGCTAATTTAAATTCAAAATATTTATAATTTATTCAGAAGGTACGTTAGATATGGCAGCAAAAAACATTTACACATTGAGACTCGGCTCGTTTGGGCATGATACTTAAAACTCAGTAGACGTCTTTGTAGCAGTCTACCAATATTTACAGTTCCTGAAAAATACATCTCATAAAGTCGAGATGAAATAAAAACTTGCTCAAATGCCACATCCAATTTGTACTTGAAAATCAAATCATGTAGTTAAACCGATGTGGTCGGACTGATTACTGATTACCGGTGCTATTTCACATCTGTTTGTGAAGGGGAATTTCACCCATCGTCTTTGTGACAGTCTTTCTGTGTTGATCTAAGACTGCACACGGAACGCAGAAAACTGTAGGTTCGGTCGCCTGTTTGGCGACAAGGCTTCAAGTGATGTGGATCATTCAAAAAGCGTCGTAGCATCGCAGTCATGCTACGACGCAATTTCTGTAGTCATAACCTGCACCTGCAATGACTCGGACAGAGGCAGCAAGAGGAGACCGTGATTTCCTCATGAATAAAACATTGACGGGAGAAGTCAATGTCCGAAAGTTGGCTCTGGCATGGAAATAAAATTTGTTATATGGAGGAAGAGCCATCTTGTAGTTCATCAGAGTCAGGCCCCAGAAACATCACTGTACACCCACATAAATATTGTTTGTATTTAACTTCATGCTTGCTAACAAATTCAAGTAGATATAAATATATATATATATATTTTTTTTTGCAAAATTAATGCAGAGGAGGTAAAAGGGCGGATGAAAATTCTCAGTGATATTAAACTGTCTCCACCAGCTTGACCTTTGTGATCAATGTAGGCTGCTAGAAGATAAAAGTATATTTATCACATTTTACTATGATAAATGTGCTTCATGTATTGTGTCAGGGACAAAATTACATGTCGACAAGAATCATTTGTATATGAGTTACGCCACAGACAAATGCAGTGTTTTCCACTTTGGACCAATATGGTTCACATTTCGCTCAAATATACATCCGCGAACCAACATCCAAATAATCGGGATCTGAGGCTAACCACCCCAGTCAAGCTGATGGTCTGTAGGGGACATCTTACAGGAATCCTACCATCCCTCTTTGGTTTCGTTTTATGTATTGTTTCCAGGTGAATTCACCATGCGTTATGATGCATTATGGCTGTCAAAGCAGACTCAGCAGAGTTGGTGGAGGAGTCCCAGGGGCTAAATGTCTTAATAATGTTAACAATAAATAGCATTACATCCGTCTTCCCAGCCAGGGTCACAGAAGAGCCTGGATCTGATTCCAGGCAGGACTGGGCACAAAGCAGGGGTACAACTTGGAGGGGATGCCAGTCTATCCCAGGCCACACACAGTTTGGAAAAGGGATTCAAACCCACAACCATGTGAGGCAACAGTGCTACCCCCTTAGCCAACATGTCCCCCTAATTCATTACACAGCTCTACATGTATAGATATGGACCTTGCTCATCGCTCGGTGAATACGGTCGCTTGTCTGTCTTTGCTGACAGATGTCACTTAGGCCACTGTAAGTGCCAGCTTTTCTCCTGCAAGCTTCAAAACGATGTCGTCTCCTATTAACCTGTTAGATTGCGCAGTGCACGAGAAGCGGAGGTTGACGTCTGCTGCACACCCCCATAGCGTATGTGATGCTGTGTAGATTAAGTTTAAAGGCTTACGCCTAAAAATCGGCATTGCATTCATTGGTGGCTAGAGAATATTTGAAATCATCTTCTTAAAAAGATGTGAATTATTTCCAAATGAGTCAGTATCTTTAAGTGCTGTGTAATTGTTTCCTGGTATCAAGGGACTGTTCCAGTGATATGTTTAATACAAATGATCCGAGTAGCATCCCGTGAAGTTTATACTTCACGGTAATTAAATATTCTTAAAACAGGATCAGTATTAGGGCATAATTAAGATCTGCTTTAACGGAGAAGTGTCAAAGTCAAACATATCTAAGCTTTTTAATGAACCATGTTAACATGAGATCAGAATGTCGAAGAGCTGTTTCCCGCACTTGATTCTTACGGGTTGTTTGCTAGAAACAAACAATTTACGTAGATTCCGTCATTCTAAGTACCTAGACCTAAAATTGAACGGTTTAATAACTGTTAATTTAATACCTAACTATGAGCAAAACAGCTGCTGAGAAGTGGCCCAGCAACGCGTAGCTGTCAGATCTTACGACGTCGATTTATCGTTACTATTCGTCTGTTCGAATACGACATTTCCATTAGCGGCTTCTTTTAAATTAGTCCACTTCATTTACGAAACAGAAAGTTCCGAAGCTTGCTTTTCTCAATTTACCCTATTTACTGTTTGCTTTTTCATTTCTTTCTTATACGTTTATATGCAAAGATGGCGGCCGGGGGAGGGGGGGGGGGTAATGTATGCATTTACTGCGTCAGCAGTTTACATAGCCTAGGAACGGCATCCATGACAATGACGGTATTAACGTCGCTTTTTATATATTCAAGACATTAAACAGCAATTTACAGGTACCTAATGCCACGGCATACGAACATGTAAATTTGATTTGGAGGATGAGACATTGAACGTGAAATGCTGATCTCTTGCACTGTAACAGGATGAGAAAAGCAGAGGTCTGGACAGATGTTGGGAGGTTGTTACCCCAGTTGGGGGCGACTGTAGAGAATGAACAGGCTTGTGGTGGCAGGGAGCAGGTAAAGCCAGACCTCTTCCCGGGACAGCAGTCTGCGGCTGTGTAGGGGTTGAGATGTGAAGCCTGAGGCTGCTGGCTAGCCCAGCACTGGGGATTTGGGCTTGTTAGCTGAGCGACGGCCAGCTAACTTGGGAAAACGGCCGAACGACAGGAACTTTAAAGAACATTATCACCTGTCGATATGTGTATTCATCCAGTGATATGAGCCGCGGCGAATATGAGGTTTTTTTTATTCACATGGTGAAGCCCACCGCGGTCTGCACAGGCGGGCTGAAGCAGAGCAACTGTGGCACAGACGGAAAGACAAATCCGATGCGGCGAGAGCAAGAAAGAGAAGAGAAGAGATGGTTTTTCAGGCCTGACCGCCAGAGCAAACGATGGTGGGCTCAGGAGATGGGGTGGGAGTGAAATCAAACAAACACATTTACACTGCTAGCCAAACATGGAAGCGGTAGACCGCATCAGCACTGGTCATCCTGGTCATCTGATTGGGCCCTCCTGCCAGCATGCCCTGCCCCCGCACACCACCAGACCACATCGCACACATACTTCAAACTGGCAACAGCACTGGAAAACAAATATTTTTACCTATAATATATACAGTAAAGGCAAGTGTTAAAAAACATACACATATCTGAGTATTTTATCAAAGCCTTCACACTGCTGCACTCACACATCCTGGTTAATCCCATAAAATATTAAAGTCCCCCCAAGCAGATTTTCCCGACACAGCACTGAGGACGAGCGGCTATAATTGGATGTGTCCTTTAGTTAGAGATAATCATTCTACACGACAAGAAATATCACCCCCCCGCCCCCCACCCAGTCTCAGTCAGCAGTTATATGAAAAAGTATTTTTTTTCCAGGCATTCTGCATATCACATGGGGAGGGGAGATCGCTGTTAGCAGAGCGTTCCTTTGAAACAGGAGGGAGAAACAGCGTGTACCACCACAGTCTCAGAATGCATGTGGGCGCAAAAACAAGCTGGGCAAATTTGCCGTTCCAAATGTAAGCAATTTGTACCTCTGAAAGGGATCCAGAGATCAGCATGTGAATGAAGAGGAGCCAGCGAGGACGAAGGAGGGACATTTCGAAGACCATGCCGTCAGTTCTCTCTTCAGTCGTACATCCAACTGGGCCCTGGTCTACAATGTGTTCTCTAACATGTTGAGTCAAAGCAGAGAAATCAGTATGCATTAGCTCATTTAGGGAGTTTTGTGTTTTTTTTTTCCAGGTGGATACAGAGTTAAGGTCAAAGAGTAGTGACATAAGTATGAATGGTGTAAAAGTCCAGAGATATGGTAGAACACAACGTAGAACAAAGACCTACAGCATTCTCGTAGCAAACAGATTAGAGATGGGTGAGCCTGTTTGTGGAGTGCCAAAATCCTGAAGATTTCCATTGCAAGGGCTCCTCAAATTCTGAGTCCGATAGCATTAAGATAGTAATCATAAATTTCATATAATTGTCAGTGCTGACCCCCACTGACCAGACCTGATGACATGGAGGATTTACAACATGCAGTGTCAAGGGTCTTCTACACCACAGAGGTCCGGATGGCTTCTGTAAGCCGGGTCAAGTCATCAGGGAAGGCAGAGAACACGGGGAATTAAATGGAGGCCCGTTAACATCCCTCCATCACTTAGTTAATGGATTGGCATCCAGAAGAGCCCTTTATCATTAATAAATTAATTCAGTTATCAGGGTCTTGATCCACCATCCTTAACTACATATGTCCAGTACAGGGTCACAGAGAGTCTGAAGGCTAGCTCAGAATGCACAGGGCAGGGGACCCCCCGTACGGGATGACAAGGTGTTAATGGCCCTTCTCCGTTAATATAAAAGCAGTTTTCAATGGTGGAATGATGTGCATTGGCTGAGCACCTAACTGCAGAAATCAGTTCTTTGCTGACATCTCAGATCACATGTAGACTTATCTTTTATGAAAGGGAGGGAGAAAAAGCAAGACTTCAGTTTGATTACATTGATTAGAATGCAGGTAAGATTAGCGAGCCAGTGATTTGTAATCATGAATATTTAAGTCTGAATTATTGTGTATATTCATGTAGATTATGTGCATAAAATATTTAAGCTAATGTCCCCAAAAGCATGCCATTTAAATAGGCATGTTTCATTATTTTCAGTTGTTTGTTCAGAACACAATCTGCTTTTGGATCTAAAGACTTAGAGTCTTTGTAACTAAAATCTGTAGCGGGGAGACTTTTATTATAAAAACACACGGGTGCCTTTCGTGACCTCTGATCTTTCTGAAACATTATGTTTCAAGCAAGCAGAATTAGACTTTCATTGTGAAATGTCTTGTGAGATGTCACAGTGAACATAACGATATACTTTTAAGTGTGGCAGTTATGAACATGGTTGTCGTGGTTTAACTTTGGAAGCCGTTTTTCAGGAAATGTTAGGAGAAGAAAAGTTAGGAGAGCCACCTTCCAAACTAAAGGTTACACTTTTGTATACAGGCTTTTACTTTGACAAGTTCAGAGGTAAAGCTGCTGTCCTCGCTCCTCAAATCCACTTCTCATAGTTTTGCAAATACTTTCCAGCTGCCTGTAACTACTCCATCCATCTGTTTTTCAAATGGCGTATCCTATGCAGGGTCACGGGGGCATAGAACCAACACAGAGCACAAGGCTAGGGGACACCCTGGAGGGGGTGCCTACCCATCGCAGGGCACAGTCACACATGGACTCACCCAGTCGCAGACTGACAGTCATTTAGAGATGCCAATCAGCCTACACTGACTGTGGACTGTAAAATGAAACCAAAGCACCACGGGGAAACCAACAAATCACTGACACAGAGTCAAGGCGGGATTTGAACCTCTAAACCTGGACTGCTAACCACTTAACCCCCCCCTACCCCCAGCACCATCGTTAGCTGCTAAACAAAAAAAAATAGAAGTCACAGATATACGTGAAAGCATTAAGCTTCAGATCAAGGCGTGTTAAATCAAACATCCATGCTGCACGTTTTGCCGATTTAACAGGGAACAGAACATTTTGAACAGTCATTCAACTAGCTGATTTGTGCACCCTTGTCCAGAGAATGCAGTCTTCCTGTGCTAGGAAGTTAAAATCCTCCCACAGACCAGCGGGACAGAATCTATTAAGACCTTGAAGGCAACACTACTCTTTGATGTTGTTCCTTGAAAACAAGGCCATTCAATCTCCAAGCTGGAGTTCAATAATGTGGAGGGCTCGTAAATTTCTACACACTTGTTTTTTATTGAACCCTGATTTTGTGTTTCATATCTATCAAATCCATGACAAAGAGTTTATTTCACCTGTGTCTCCACAACAGTCCACAGTTCAGTTTCCTCAGGATCTATACAGAATATAATCCTTCATTCCAATGAAAGAACACTTTTAGTGGGCGGGATTACTCTGAACTGTCCAATCACTAGCTGATTTGTCCCAGCATGAAGCAGCAAAGTAACCAATGGGAAGCGGGTCAGACCACAGTGCTGACTGTAAGTTTCACAGCTTGGTTTGCATCACAACTGCCCCACAGAAGCCCCCTCTCCCCCCACCACCCACCCAAAATGTTTAATGCCAGTGAGAACTAAGAGCTTTTCCACAAAGTGAGGGCTCAACATGGTAAAAGGTCAGGTCAGGACATTTTTCCTCACGTCGTCCTGTGCTGCTGCGTGTCAAACCAAATCCACACTCTCCATGAGCAAATCCAGCTGGGCTACAGCTGGCTTCAGGACACTTCACCGTGGATCAAATTAACACCAAATAAACAGGAAACCAGCGGCTTGGGAAAGGTGCATGAAAACAAACCTCCCGTCATAAGGTCCACGTTGTGTTGATCTTCCAGGTTAATTAAACAGACAGATTGTCTGTCCTTGACATTGACACCTTCAGACATCACGGTGAAGGCTCCAGTCACATTTGACGATCTAGACCATATATGGAGACCCAGCCCGAAGGCTCCAAAGGACAATTGCAGTGAAAGTCTTCTCAAAGCGTACATGTGCGCAACTGCATTGTGGATATTTCCAAACTCTCCTGAAAGCGCTGAGAGCGAACAACGTGGGAAACATGTTAGCTGGGATTCCAGCTGCAAGCAGACAGGAAGTGAAGCAGACAGGAAGTGAAGCAGACAGGAAGTGAAACAGACAGGAAGTGCCATCGTTGTTAAGTGAAAAACATCTAAAATATGTATGTGTACAAGTTTTGGTGTGCAAAGTCAGCTAGCATACCTGGGGCAAACGGGAGTAAGGGTCTTACCCCAGAACCTCGATTACTCTATCTGGCACAGAATAGAATTCGAACCCATGATGGTCTGGACATGGCATAGATCCTTAACCCCCCGAGCTGTGCACCACCCATACTCTGAATCAACACGATATACTCCAGCACAAGCACAAATCAATACAACTCTGTAGGGTTTCCAGCCTACCAAGTGCTACCTAAGTGGCTTAATTAATGTCTGAACAAATTTAAAGTGAAAAGGAAACGCGTGGAGACACACTTCCCTAAAGCTTCCAGGGAAGGCGCTTTCTGATTTCTCCACAATTTAATGTGCTCTTTTCCTAGTGTTTATTTTTTAAACATTGAAACTAATTTCTTGCAAATATGTATGCTTTTTAAAACGAATGTTTATGCAAGAGTAATGCATTATAGATGTAATAAATTAATAAATAGAATATATAAGACTTGTTTCTAGTTGTTAGTATGGGTATAAATATTTTGCATATTTTTATTTCAGAAATTAGCATGAACCAGAGCAAAATTTGTTCCACATTCAAATTCCTGAACATCTTATTGATCTCTCAGTATTAAAACTTTCCGTTTGAATAGATCATTTAAATTACAAAAAAGGCAAGAGCCGATTATTAAATTAACGTTATAATTTCTCACAAACAGTTTAATTCCTTCTTTGCATGTCTTTGAGTCATGTGTAACGCATATTCATACATCCGTTTGTTACTGGCTGTAATCATCAGCCGAGTGTGGATTAAAATCGATCTTAAATGTCAGCGTCTTCTTAATCTTGTCTCCCGTTGCACCTCCTTGCCGACAGTAAATTCTCTTGGCTTAGCGTCAAACAGGGACAGAATATGTTTCTGCAATTAAAGACGGCCCTTTCCTGTTCCAGACAGGTGTCTTCTCACAGTTCTGCAGATGGAGGAACACAACGTTATAACACATTTTAATAACAAAGCATTAAATCCCCCCCTTTTTTTTTTGGTGCACCGTTGATTTAACTGCTATGCTCATGAACACGCCTGCTAAAAGCAAACAGCTTCACCGCAGCACTGTATTACATATAATAATCCTTCTCTTATTTTAATTATTTTTAAGTAAAATTTGTGTGGGAGGAACTGGGAGGAATTATTCTGTCACTTCAAAAAAAAAAGAAATCCATCGATAAAAGAGAAACTTTACTGTCATGTGGTAAGTTGATGGCAGTTTTTTTTTTTTTTTTTATGTGTTCCTTTTGATGCCAGAATTGCAGACAGGGAATCAAATGTGATGGGATGCTGATGGACACGCAGCTGAGATGCGCACTGCATCTCATCGCCAGTATAAACATTCACTTGCGTGCGTGTGTGCGATTACCACCCCCGTGTTCAGTCGGGGGTGTCCCTGTAAAAGCAGAACAAAACAGAGGCTTCCTTGCGTTCGGTAAACACCAAACATCAGACTCCCACACTGGTGGCTGCCTCTTCTCCATCCGGCTCCATGATGCCGCTCCTGGCACCAGATTCACACCTGGGTATTTTGCGGCTCTCCGTCAGCCCCTGCCGCTCTGAATTATTCATCAGAGACGTCGTGTTGCCCAAGGAAATAAGCCCCGGGGACTCCACGGCGTCGTCTTCTCGCTTCAAAATATTTGGAAGGGGTGAGGCGTGGCGGATTTAAGGGTGGCGGGGGGTTGAAAGGATAAATGGTAGCGAAAGCCATGCGACAAGGCGGCAGCAGATTGGATGAGCGGTGAGGAATCTTCAGAAAGGAAGCGTGATATCACACAGTACTCCGAAGTCTTAAGTCTTTTGTTATTCACCTCACTGTGCAAGTTTTTTTTTTTTATGTTTAGCCCCGATAACAAGTTAAAGTTCTGAATAAAAGCACTAAGGAGCTAAAAAATGCAATACCTTCACAGCACAGTAATGCATGGGGGTTCAAGGGTGAGGTAGGACGCCACTGCTCTGTGCCTTTAACGTCCAGCGAACTTCATGATGGGCAAGTAACGCCAAACTGGCCGTCCCCCTCATAGAATGCAGATTGAAGTTTTTACCGTGTGGCTTGATGTCAGCCTGCAGAGGGTGAATGCTGAGAATTATAGCAGTGAACAATTCATTTCCACTGTGATATGGGCCCATTTCAATAATGACGGGCACCAAGTGCCAGCTGGGAGCTTAAATATACTTCTCCATATGCAGGCCATATCCCAGACAAGCAGTGAACAAGGACTGCAAACACCACCGCATCGTCTCCATCTGTGTTTTGTCCCTTCCCAGCTTCCGTTCTTGACACAAGGCACATGAACAATCAAGTCTAACTTTACTCAGAATAAGTCTGCATAGCCGCACAGCAATCAGTTAACACTGAGCTGCAACTGATTATAGGTTTACTGATTTTTCCAGTTTGCATGTTATTTGAATTTTTTCATATTCTTACAGTGTACATTGAAGGCTTATTCATTTTTACTGTCAAGGAGCGGTTGGATCTTGGATGTCAGTTGGCCATGAAAATTCATACGTTGGCAGATATTAAGAATTGAAAGAATAGACCAAATGGTTAAAAGATGTTTGTAACTTCAAAGGTTCCACAAAGTGCACCCCAGCTGAAGTGGGAATGACCGAGCTGGATCACCACTGCAAAAGATACGAGCATCTGAATAAATCAATATTTTAGACACAGTCACTTCAGAAATTTCTCACAATTTCCAGTGACCTTATAGAATCTTAACAAAGCATGACAAGAAGAGGGCTAAGAGAAGCCTGTACCACTCAGGTCTGCGGGGGCATTGGGGTCTTGATCTCTGTTTCATAATGCTCTTCTCAAGGATCAAAGGTATGGAGCAATAAAAGACTTGCTTTTTAGACTACATGAAGGACAGCGTCTTTCATATTAAACATAGATATCTCCAGACTCATCTCTGAGGCTTCTTATTCAGCGATGGAAGCTGAAGGGTATTGTCAAGTCTGCAGGAAACAGAGCATTTTCTTACCCTTCCATTTGGGAATCTTTTCCCAAATGCAAGCTGTGCTTTTTTTTGGAATGCGCTAATCATGTGTTTTACCCCCCCCCCCCCCCCCCCCCCGGTTGTTCTGTAGGATGGTATGGGAAACTTAAGAATCACGGAGAAGGGAGTGAAACTCGAAGGGGACTCAGAATTCCTCCAGCCTCTGTATGCCAAAGAGATCCAGTCCAGACCAGTAAGTTGCTCTGTGTCAGTGCGATCAGCGATACACACTAGCACAGCCCAGCAGCTCCACCATCCTCACACCTGGCCTGGATGCTCAGCTTGATAAGGTGTGGGGTGGACAGTCTTATCTCATCTGTCGCGCAGCTCTGAAGCCCGATAGGCGAGGCTGTGAGCTGAATAGCAATCGCTGCTTCAGGCAGAGAAGATGAAGGCTGCATCCACGAGAGAATTTGGACGCCTCCCTTCTTTCCCTTTCTTTCCACAGACTTCATTAGTTAATTGGCTGTCCATGTAATGGAATTTCCAGTAGCATCAAAGCGGACCCCAGGAATAGAGGCAGGAAGTAGCAAAATCTGACAGTCATAAAATTAAGCAGATAGTCTTACCTATGAGCTACATCAAGAACCGGAGAGTCAATATGCAGTGCACACTGAGGAGTAAAAATATACATTTGGCGTGTGCGTGAGTGCCCAGCTTCACATATATTATGGGTTGCCTGTCAGTTGGACCAGAGATGCCCAAAATCAATCCTGGGAGGTCCCAGCTGTGAAGGTTCCCCTTAATCTCTTCAAATGAAATGTTAAGACCTCTGTAATCTCAGTTATCTTAAGCTGTCTTAGTGATTAGACACGTGAGCGCGGACCTCATGTTGATCACACTGTGCACGACAAGTTGGACTGGGACTTCCTGGGACTGAGGATGATCCGCAGTAAGTTTCATACGGACAGATCTGAAACCCCGTACCTCCTGTAAAATTTAAGAAGGAATCACTAGGGGGGGTCTTACTTATGGCATTTTCAAGATATTTAGCCTCATTTTAATGATGAATTACAATTTAAGGAACTTTATCAGAATCCTGCCAAGCAAGAAACACGTTTGGCAAGGAATCATGGTGCCATAGAGTGCCCACTACTATTTTAGTCTGACCTTGCCAATCTACCGAATTATACCATCTCAGCCCTGAAGCATCTGCTTTTGTTTCATCTCCACCAATGGAGATTTGGGACTGGTCATTAACCATTCGGTATCCCTCTGCTTTGACAGGGAAGTCCCTTGCTGCTCCAGTCCTCAAGAAACGTATCCATTAACATCCTGAATGGTAAAAATCAAATGACCACACAGCTAGTAGCAGGTAAGTAGCAGGCCATGTTATGTCTCTAATGACTGAACATCCAGTGGTACCTGCATTACTTTGTTGGTTGGATTACTGCTTCTTTAAATGTTTAGTGGCAAAGAGGAGCCATGAATTCTGGGGAATAAAATGCCAGTTTTTTTTTATTCTAGCACAGAGCTATTTTTGCAGCACCCGGCTTTTGATCAAAGGTAGAACTAAATTATGATGTCTCAAAACAAAATTTTCAAGCACAATGATATACTGATGCAGCCCTAGCTAAATACACCGGAAGATAAATGTAAGTTGACAGATGGAGTAAAATCAGTTCAAAGGGAATTGCTTTTAGAGAGTTATGGTTTCATAGGCTGAGCAGTGTTTGGGGTATTTTTTGGGATAAGTATCTACCAAGTTTGGACGAAATTTTCGCCCATATTTCTGGTCATATGTGCTTACGACCAGACCTGTCGATCATGGACTGCTTTTGGACAGTTTTTTTCACCTTTCCATTTTTTATTTTCTGAACAGAATTGGGATTCAGTTTTCTAGGCCACTCTAGTACTGTTTTGGCCTTGCACAGTGGGTCACTGCTCTTCCTGGAACTTTTTCGCTGTGGTTGCATTCCTTGGTAAAGCTAAGTTCTACTCTAGTGGTTGGACTTCCCTCCGTGTTTTCGGCCGTCGTTCTTAAAAATGTGACACGATGCTGTCAACCCCATGGTCCAGTGCAAACTGGACTATGCCCTGGCCTGGGTCCGTATCAAATGTGATACGATGCTGTAAACCCCATAGTCCAGTGCGAATTGGACCATCCACTGGCCTTGGTATGTATCAAACATGACACATAGCAGTTTGACCAAAAATGGCAGCTTTGTCTCATCTAAATGTAACATTTTGTGCCTCAGGATCAATCAGTTGCTTTGTTGCAAACTCCAGTGGGAGGTCTGAGAAGCAATATGAATTTTTCCAACTTATGCATATTTTATCCCATGTCAGCCTTGTGCCTCTTTTAGAGGAGTCCTCTCGGCATTTTCCTTCTTGTCCAGGGACATGCTGCTATACCTTTCTTTTCCTGGGTCCATCTGGTCACAGGACTATTCCAGAATGTCTTTTTTTTTTTCTTTCAGAGACAAAGAAAGCTCCCCCCAGGTTCCGTAGTTGAGAGCTTGCATTAAAATTCATCACCAGAAGCCTACAGAGACTTTCATTCAAAAACCATGAAACATCATCCCCCAAACGCAATTATTGGGCCTCTGTGCCCTCCTGCTCTGGCACATGTGCGGAGAAATTTAGTAACGCGGCAAAAAACAGCATCACGTAATCTTTAAATTACTGTATTAATTTGAATTTATTATAATACTGTTTACTGCTACAGAAAAACTAATGTTCCACAACAATTACCTATCAACGATGTTTAGCACTGTAACCTTTGCCTGTATATGCAGCTTGAAATGTGTGTGTACGGGTGGATACCCTGTGCACAGTGCAACGTACACACCATACGTTTGTGGGCACTGCACAACATTACATGTTTTTACAGATGGCTGTTTTTACCATCCTGCTCGAAGGTACAACAGAAATGTCCTTTCATCACGCAACCCAGAGCCTTAATCACTTTGCAACTTGCACCATCAGCTGTGAAGCCTTCTGGCATCACTAAGGGCAGCTTCGATGCGCCAGTCTTCACTGTCATCTGCCTTCTCTCAGACAATACACATTTCACGACTAGCAAGTGACATCCAGGCTTAACGCATCTGCTATCATACAGAAATCAAGGACGTAATTCTTTTTTTTTTTTTTTCTTGTTTTACAGCGCATGCAATTTTCCAGCTCAGTCGCACGTGAATATCTTCTTTTCCTCCCTAAAATTTTTACTACCTTGCAAGATAGTTGGCTTTAAAGTATAAATATATCAAACAGTTTACGGTTGCTGGCCTCTGCAGTAAATAGTTTTTATTAAAGCTAACACAAACTCCAAGTCATCTCGATAGTTTGTTTCGAATGAGACGAATATCGCTGCTTTAAACAGCAAGCAATGAAAATGCTAAATATTATTTGGACACGAACGTGGGGTCTTGTAAGGGGCATGCAAATAGACATTCCCAAAAATATTTTTTAATTTCTATTACAACATCGAGCTTTTCAGCAGACCTGGATGGACACTGTGCTAACTTTGTTTTGGCACATTGCTAACTTTATCATTAGTGGTTTTCCTGTCTTTAATTAAAGATTATTCCATGCTGCTGGGTTAAAAAAAAAAACAGTGCTTAAGAGGGCACCAAACAATTCATATATGTACAGTACTTTATTAATAATGACTCATGCGCTTGCCATCCTAAAATGTACTCTTAACAACTGAAGCGCTCCTTCATCTGAGCTGCCAGCGACCGATCAGAGTGGCCCAGCACGGCTGTGTCGTGTCAAAATAGCAGCGTCTTCTCAGCGGCGGAGACCCAGACGTTTAAATCTTTAAACCTCTATAGCTTGCGCTGAATAAAGCAGGAACCAGGAGACAGCTGTCAGCCGTCATTTTGTTCCATAATGTTAATGTCAAGTCATCAACATTTTAACGCGCTGCCACACCCTCGTGAATCAGTTCACTTTTATGAAATCTTTTACTAGTGTGTTAGAAGTAGAGTAACGGTGACACTGTAAAGTCCTAAGTAAGGCACGGAGACAGGGGCAGTAACCTGTTTCTGTCTGTGTCTCAGCACTTTCTCTCTCATCTAGAATTAACGATTTATCCCCCCCATGCAGGTTCTAATGGACTAGAGGCACGCGGCAAGATGCTCGAGGTCAAATCCACCACTGGGAAACTGCTGTTTTCTGCCGACGATCAGGAGGTGGTGGTTGGCGCTGAGAGATTGAGAGTTCTGGGTGAGTTTGCATGTGCAAGGTTGTATTAAATTGCATTTAAATCTTCTAGTTGTTAGACACAAACAAACTAGACTCTTTGGTGCAGGGGGTGGGGGGTGGGGAGGCAGAGCACTGTAAATCCTGAGAAGGTTTGTCATGTGAATATTCTGGTTCCTCTGACTCTTCGCCCACCTGAGTCTAGCTTTTTTATTTTCATATACGAGTGTGTGTTTCTTCTCCCTCTTCCCTACTCCAGAAGGCCCAGAACCATTGAAATTCCATCAGTCCCAGTCAGCTGTGATGTTACTCATCCTCTCCCATTTCTTTTATTCATGCTGAATGACTCATTTGTTGTTTTTTTTTTTTTTTGTTTATTGCGTGATTAAACCCTCCTCTGCGAGAAGGTAGGGCATCCCTCAATAAATTCCTGGTCCACCTCTCAGCCTTCCCTGTGTCTCATGCTTCTGTCTTTAAGCTAAACCAGCTTTTGCAACAACTGGAATACGATATAATTTAAAGTAGATAAATAAACTGCCAGTGCACTGCTGTTCGTTCTCTTTTAGCCAAAATTTAAGTGACTTGCGGTGCCTTTACTGGTGCCTAGGGTTCTGTTCTGCCCTTCCAAGCTGGCACGGCATTGGTTTAGCGCTGACACCCTGCTTTCCACTTTGTTTTTGGCTCCTCAAAAGATTCAAGTACTGTCCCGCCTGCAGGGCATTATGGGTTCCTCATTTTCATTGGCCCTCCGGAAAACAAAATTCAAGGTGATTGGTTGAAAGCGTGGCTAAACTTGGAACAGAAAAGAGTGTAGGCAGTATTAATTATCTGTAAGAGTAAGAAAATCACGATTTGCTGTTTTTGTTAGTGCTACTTCTGATATTTTGTTCCATTTTTTTTATTTTTCATTTCTCAGATTAGGTAGGTGAGTGCGCTACACTCGAATCTTTTGAACCTGGCTGAATGTACTTTGCTATTTTAGTTTTACAGGTTGTGCTTACTTGCCGTCTCTTTTTGGTATAGCAGTTTATTTCGTCCCAGTTTCATTCCTCCCTTATCACCGAATGAAAAACTCATTTAATGCCAGCAGTGAATGAGTTTGTTTACTTGAAGCTGTAATTTTCTCTCACACTAGACCTAATCTTTTATATCGACTTTTTAAATATAAAGCAGAGGGTCCACAGGCCCATGCAATCCTGGGCACGTACAGACCTGTCAGATGAATAGCTCCTCCCCATGTTTCTGTCCATCAGGCACAGTTGGCACCTGTTTCCCTAAACAGGGATGTGTGCTTAAAAGGGCCAGCTGTGCAACTAAGATAAAAGAAGCGGCTGAACTTCTGTACTGAAGAGAGTAGCTGTAGTTGTTTTTACTTGTTGCTTAATTCATTAGTATATAAAATGTATCTTTTGGGGCATCCCCTGTGTAGCCACTCTGGGCATCCCAGGGCTACATCGGGACTTCCCATGAGTACAGAATGGCGACTGGTTCCAATCCCATGCCAGAATTCAAACTGAGCATTGTTTGTTCTGGGTAATATGATCACATCTTTAAAGAAATGGCAATAATTCTTCATTGTCCCGAAGGACTCGGGCAAAAAGAGCTCAGGCGGATCAATAGCGAAGGCAAGGGGAGCGTGGCAGTCACAGCATGTTGGCTTTATTAATGGATTGATTGTCGCCAATGGAAAACACATAATTACTGTCCAATTTGGTGCCGCATTGTGAATATCAGGTCATGTGACGGCATCTGTCCACATCACATGGCAATTAAAGGGAAAACTTTCCAATACTCAAGCTAAAGGAAGTATTTTAATCTGCCTAATGGGCTGGACGTTACATGAATTGTAGGGATACATAGCCAAAGGACTGGAAAACATTTGACTAGAAAGACAGCTAGTTAGGAACAAGCAAACCATTCTTCTTACAGCTAATCTAAATATCAAAAATGGTCTGTTTTGACTCTATTGATATATATCTAATGTAGAACCAAGGCAACATAATATCCAAGTGGAACCCGCTATGGAGAAAACCTATCGTTCTTGAGAGGTTATGTGGGAGAACAGCAGAGAGAACGGAGAGAATGGAGTCTGTTAACTTCAAAGTACCTTCCCTGCTGCTGAAGGTATTCCTACAATGACCACAACAAACAAACAACAGCGATAGCATGGGTGTTTGTATAATGGCACTAAAGTTGTAGTATTTAGTATCTATTCCAAGCCTATGATGACTCATCCATAGTACAACTTACGGCTCATTAAACCATTGAAAAACATCATGTTAGTTTTGAAAAATGATATTTAGTTTGGTCTACAGCAAAATGTCCTTTGGGGTTCCTATGCCGCGCTAGATATTGCCATTCGCTTTTGGAATCGATACATAAGGATATTGTTCAAAATCGATCGTGTTACCGTGAGGTGGTGAGAGGCATTTCGGAAAAAGCGCTGGGTTTGGATTTGTTACTATGGTGATTTGACATGAATGCATACAGGTAAAATGTTTAATGGAACCCACCTGACCTTGCTTAAATGTATGGCCGTTTAGAACATTTCTTGAGTGGGCTGGCTGGAAGCTGCTGCTTCTGCCACCTTCCTCCACCTGCTCACAGGATCTCTGGCCTCATTTTGTCTTAATTTTTTCCATAATGAAGTCTTTGGCATTTGGTTACAGCCTGCTTCCTGCACTTCTGACCCGCATTGTGGAAAGCATCTGCCCCAAAGTCTGCCACAGTACATATTTCATCTCTATTTCTTCAGAGAAAGACCAGACGGGTTCACCCATGCAAGACCTCAATCTCTTCTTGCGATTTGGAGATGTTAGAAATTGCTTGTCTCGTGTGGGGAGAGATATATCCAAAACTGTGAATAGTCTTCAGACTTAGTTGGTTTTCATTTGGTTTACCCTTGGAAAAAAAGGTGGTATTTAGCATTTCAACGTATTTGCAAAGGGCTAAACATCATTTTGTTTTACCAGAATGTAAATTTAGGCAGTGGCTTTTACGATTTGGTTAAATCTTGGTCACCTTTACTGCCGGCACCGTTTCCTAAATCTTAAAAACGAGACAGCATGGAAGGTTTTGCTGTTAAAGGCCAGGGTATTTCTCCATGGAGTTCACCCCTGGTGTTTCCTCAACAGCTACATTATGGGAAGACATTTTGTCATTTATTTTATTTTTATGACATTTTATTACATTCTTAAATTTTATCACATTTTACCTATATTATTGGTATGCTCCGTCACACCGTAAATCATTAACGCTGTTCGTCAAGTGATCGGAAAATGCACAAAAAGGCTGAAAAAGAACTATTGTTAAGAACAGGTGTAGTAATTTTTGTTTGCAATTCAGCACGACTGCCAGACAACTGTCTGTTAAAAGGATCAAAGACAAGAGGTGACGGTACTGAGCCGTGTCTCTCCTTATCCACCTGAAGGACGGGGGTAACGAGGCAATTGTGTTATGAGCAAATTCAGCTAATGCGCGTTGAGTGACGTCCTCAGCGCAACCTTCCTGTTATCGATGTTTTCTAATAGAATTAGGCCATTTTCAGACACCCACATGTACTGGCTTGTAAGATTCATAATGTCTTACAAATAAAATGGGAAATTCAATTACCAGATGTGGATAAGAGTGCTCTGTCTCATCTGTGTGGCCTTACGGGCGAAGATAATGAGTGAGGGCAGAGCAGGGCTGATTTACGAGTAGCACAGGTTACGTGTGCTGACGTGTGACTCTCGTCTCCTTGCACACGTAGCAGCACGGGTGACCACTGTAGAATGGGCTTTGTTCATGCAGCCCAGAGGGTGCCTTGTAATAAACTGTCCAGACCATATATATTCCAGATGATTAAAGTGTTCTATAAAGATGGATGGATGGATGGATGTGGGTACGAGCTCAGAAGTACCCCACTCAGAAAGCTCATTAGTATTCCGTATTTAAATTTACTTGATTTTTATAATATTATCTACATTAAATTGACTCAACCACCATATTTACGTCAGATGCATGGTGACTTATAAACAATAACTTTTTACTTCTTTCAAAAATATGTGAATAAAATCGTACAAAGACCCAAGAACCGTCCTCAGAGACCAATAGTCAAAAGCCACACATGGGCATATATAACCCAGCTGCGACAAACAGTTTCCATTGCGTTACAGACAATGGCGGCATTGTCATCCGTGACCGATGCATTTGCATCGCGTTCATTTAGCGCAATATAGGCTCATAACCTGCCACTGTTAGAGGCTTTTCAGAGGCCAGGAAGTTGTTTGCTTCTCTTAGTGACGGATGCGGGGCTGAGTGGCCACGTGCTGCTTCTGAGTCACAGCGTTACCGTGGCTGACGGCAGGCTATTTTTAAAGCGCAAGGACGGCCACCTGCGACAGCCCTTCTTGGCAGACGAGCGCGTGAGGGGCTCACCCCTAATCGTCCATGATGACTAGCTGTGCCATAATGACATATTATATAAGCACAATGCAGATGAGAATGGGTTGCATACTGGATACTTGCATAGACCGTGATGCATGACAATACGGCAGAACAGGCCTAATTATTGGGAACTCACTTGTTATTATTAGTCTTGCTCTGACTATTACGTACGTTATTTATGTTATCATCACCAGCGTCAGTAGAGGTAGACGTCAGGAACGATCAACAGAGTAGCAGTGGTTACAGAGGAGGAGATCCTAAGACAAATTCATCTTTAAAAGGTGAACTCTTCATGTCATCTATCCATCTATCCATCCAAACTGCTGATCCAGTGCATTATCGCCATTCTGTTCCTTTGAAGGGGCATCATGGTGTCTTGGTGGGTAGCACTGTAGGTCTCAGTTCATCATCTACTGAACTTGTAGGTTCGCTCTTTGTTTCAAAGGGTCTGTCTGGGTACTCCATCCAGGACGTCCACCACTTTGTGTCCTGTAAGGTGTTTGGAACAGATCTAGATTCCAGGGTCCCAGCCACACTGCACCAGAATTGTGTTTGGAAGTTGGGTGGATACAACATTAACATTGAATGTCACAACAAATGTTCAGATTTGTGGAGTATTTATTTATTTATTTGTTTGCATGAGCTGCTACTGCATTTACTAGGTGATAATCACATAAAGAATGAATGTTTAGTAGAAAAGCATCAGTGATAGGATTGCTGTTCTGGAGTGTTTTCATATCATTAGCTACTGCATCTCGTTACTGACTCACAAGTCAGTATCAGCTTTTACATTGCTCAGATTAATTTCTCCAGACCAGTGACAGTCTCGGTCTCCAAGAGGTCAGAGATGGCCCGATTGGCCGTGAGCATCAAGTTTTACAATGCTGTAATTTAGACCCAACCAAACCGATCTCGTCTTGTGATCCCATCATGGCAGACTTCTGGCTCTCTTTTGTGCACATTGGATTTGCATCAGCCACAGCAGTCCAGTGAGAAACAGTCCATTATGAATCGTTTTTTGAGCACCAGGCTTCACTCACTCACCCTTGTTTCTGGGAGGTTTGTTTGCGTGATAATAAACCTCCTGGCCCAAACTTATCGTCCGTTCCCTTATTTTCTTACAGTTTCTGAATTAAGTCTTCAGTCAGGACATGAGGGAACTCATTTAATAAGCACGCATTTCCCTCTTTTCGATTCATTTTGTATTTTAATTCTACCAAATCTTATATGGATCAAGTATGCATTTATTTACGGCTCAAAATCACATATTAGGAGAGTTTGCTGATGCGTTTTATTAATTGGTATGTTTTGTAATTCTTTACCAGCGTGAAAAACTCAAAAATGGCCAGCTATCAAATGCAAACTGTTGTTGAAAAGAATATATAGACAGGTTATGAGTATGCGACAGAAGATGTCACATTTGTTTTTTACTGGTTAATGTAGGACACCAGGACCAGGCAAGGTTTTCCCTATATATGTTTAAATTTCATAGCTGGTATGACTTTTTTGTTTCATGAAACATATCCATGTAATGTGATATAATATACCTGAACAATCTAGAACCAGACCACCAAAACCATAACATACCCCTGCTGGAAAAATGATTAAAGACCATTAGGATAATGAAATAAGTCCATCAAGAAACCACAAATACCATTAAAAAGCATTACTGGTTTCCAGTGCTTTTGTAATGGTTTTTAATTATTTTTTTTTCCAGCAGCGACAATACGCGGAGGCTAGCTTGCGAAAAACGGATGTCACCAACATGTGACCTTTCCGCCAATGCCATAAATTCCATACAAGATACTTGTCTGAAGCAGAGAGGATTCGACGCATGGCTTCGCTGAAAATAGTCTTAGTGGTTATATTGTCATGAGCAGGAGCTCAATTCGCAGCCTCACTTGCGCGCCAATGAAGCAAAGTATACTTGGCATCGGCAGCATAGAGCGACCATATGGATTATCTGGGAAATTTTTGATGATATGGGGTGCTGGAATGTCGCGGGAATCGCTAATTATGCAGGAAATCAGGACTTCTTCTTCAGTCTGATGACACAGGCAAACTAGTTACTCTGTCGCTTAGCGTGAAGTGCTTTATTAGTGTAGGGGTATGTGTGTTGGCACCAGTGGGTTACACATTTTCATTTCAGACATAAAAGACCAAGTCAAGAAGAATATGGATTTAGAAGAAAATAGCACTCCGTAATAAAGTTTTTTTTTTTTTGCTTTGTAACGGCAGAAAGCGATGTATTTTTTATTGAACGGGGTTCTCAACTTAGGGGTAAAACGCCATTATTCCTCTCACGATAATTAACCTTAATAGCATCGCAGCTTTAAATATTTTCATGTGTATATGGGCAGGATGGTAAAATGATGCTTTGCAAGCTATGCAACTTACTCTGGGAAAGAGGCAAAATGTTCAACATCATTAAAAATTCATTATTAGTAATGATCTTACGTGGTATTGAACCATACATCAATACAGGCTCACATTTAAACTTTAAAATCCTTTCCTGATATTCTGTGCATACTGCAGCCCTCCACTCTTTGTGTCGTGTCTGTATGTTGATTAATGGTGTGACAAATACCGTATGTAGCATTAGGTGTATCGGGCTTAGAGACAGTACGAGTCAAATCACTTCGCCATCACTTTGAACAGAACAGACACTGTGTCCTGTTTTGCCAGCCTGAAGAGAAAGCGGTCAAGGATAAGGCTCTCCCTGGTCCAGAAAGAAGTCTGTTTCCCTAAAGGTCTGGTCAAGGATGAGGCTATTCAGGTGCTCCCCTGTAGGTCCAGTCAAGAATGAGGCTCTTCAGGTGCTCCCCTGTAGGTCCAGTCAAGAATGAGGCTCTTCAGATGCTCCCCTGAAGGTCTGGTCAAGGATGAGGCTCTTCAGGTGCTCCCCTGAAGGTCCGGTCAAGGATGTACATGGATCAGCGTGACAGCACCTCAGCGACATCTGCCTGAGCTTGTCCCTCTGCAGAAACACATGTCTCCAGACCCCGTGCTGCTGTTCGAGTGAAAAACTGCCTCATTGCAGAGAGATGATGTTATCTCCTAACTCAGCTGTCAGTCCGGTCTCCCGTTAGCGCCTCCGCGTTTGCTGCGCTCTGCTAGCAGATAATGCATCTTTCTTTCCAGAAGCATAAAAAGATGACCAGGCAGTAAAAAGTGCATTTGTTGCCTTAGGACACATTCTTAAAATAATGGACGTTTGCAAAATCTTGTCGTGTTTTGCCATCATGACGTGATCTACTGCTGAAACGTTCTGATTTAAATTTAATATTACATTTTATTGTTAATTTGAAAGGAACATAGGGTTGAGCTGGAATGCGAGGAATAGTCCAATCAAGTGCAATTTTTATCTGAACCAAGATCAGCACTTTAAGTGTATGTAATCATAATGCAACTCACAGTAATTATAATTATAATATCGGGAAAGTTATGCCGACTGCCCTCAAAGTGGGAGGCCATCACAGTTTTAAGTCTCTCAAGAACATTTGATGTAAATATGTATTTTGATGCTTCTGCCTTGCTTATATAAAGCTCCAAAGCAGAGATAAATGCTGTATTGTTGTATAAGAATGTAAACATTTATGTTTATTGAGTCTACTGCAGGGTGATGGTTTCATATAAATAATGCATTTGTCGTGTGCTGGAAGCTCACAGTTAAGAGCAGGTATGTAACAGGCAGGAGGTGATGCAGTCTATACTGCCAGGTCAGGGGTCCACCTGGATGGTGGGTAGAAGTTAAGCAGTGGACTCTGCTTTATAACAGCTTGATTCTGAAGTGAACTTCTGTGCTATGGTTTTCCTCACCATCGCAGGGTCCCTCCAGGGTCAGTTTCGGGCAGTGCAGTGTCTCTGAGCAGGAACTACGTGGATTAACGACACGCTGAGTGAGAAACTACATGGCAGTCTCATACACAGCATAATCCGTTTTTTAAAAGGGGTGATTTCACTCATATAGGCCAAAGTACATGATCTGATTCAAACAGAGTAAAAACACAGGGAGATAAGATAAATATTTATTTTAAGTGTATTAAGCTTAATTCTCATTACTGTTTTAGCAGTCAGTATCACACCACGATTTGCTCTGAATTGAGTTGACTTGAATATCTTATCATCTCGGTCAAAACTGAAATAAGACAAAAGAAAATAAATATGTAATGAAATTCGACACATGCTTGCAGTAAGAGTGTTTTATTATTGACAGGCGGACTCATGGAATAATAGCGTATTTCAGGGGACCACCAAAGATCCCCTCCGTACTGCGCTCAACGACCAAAACCATTACGTGAATGTTTATGAGCCTTCAAAAGCCTTGTGAAATATCCTGCCTCACGCTTCATAAGTCGCTGACTGATCAGCAAGAGACAGCAGCCGAGAGGCCGGTGGTGGGGTGGGTAATGGAAACGCATCGACGAAATGATTTGAGCGGGGACGTTATGCGGAACTTAAAGATAAAAACTGAAATGGCGGTATCGATTTACCAATCCCCTCTGTTTATGGATGTTTATCGCCAGTGCATTACAGAATGTCACTGGGAGTATTGGCCGGTTTTATCTGAATGGGCGGGGGAGGGGTGCACAAACTGAGGGAAAATAAAAGTCGTCCAAAGCATGGGAGGTGATATTTAAATGAAGGTTGAGAGAATATCGACCAACACCATCCAGGACGCCCGCTGATCTATTGTTATGAGTGGGCAATGAGACCAGACATTGACTGCTTTACGGTTAAAGCTGCCAAAAAGTTTATTTTTATTTATTTTCTTGTTTTATTGCCGGGTCATATAAGAATTTGATCATTCCCTTCATGTACTGTATGTCACCGGGCTGTGACGTCAGTGGATGTTTTTTTTTTTTTTTAACCCATGACTTGTTTGGATTTTTTTAAGTAGTGTGGTTTTCTGTCAGCATGTCTCATCCAAAGCACCTTCTTTCTGCGTGTTTTTATGAGAGATTCATAATAAGGACATTTCCTTGCTCCTTCACGTTCCACTATGTCGGGTTTTCCCCCCAGTGCTGTTCAGCCGGTGTGCCAAACGAAAAGTCATTTTCATTACCGGGAACGGTGAGATGCCTCCATCCAAGATGGCAGTATGAGGGTGCGATGGAAAGTGCAGAATGGTTAGTATTACTAAAAGAATGGGTGGCTTTTTCAGGAGGACTCGGTGCCGCCAAAGTTCACTTATCAACACTTTTGTCTTGACCTCTCACTCCCTACGATGAGTTGGTCTTCATCATCCTGTCTGTTTATTGAAATTTTACTAAAATCAGACAATTCATTGCATCCGAAAGTTCAAAACAATAGCGACAGATCACCCTGCGCAGACACTCGGAATCCGGTAACCTTCACCGTAATGTCCATGCTGCTCGTTTTAAAATATGTCGAGCGGTGCAGTGTGAGGCCGTTCTTTAACGATTCATTTGCCTTGTTTCATATGGAAGTTCCCGTTCACAGCTGGTAGTTTCTCCTGCATGTGTCACGGTGAAGGCAGGTTCTTTGCTGTTAAGCCAGACCATTGTTGAAGCATAATGAAGGCCTTTGAATCAGCATTTTCCCATTAGGGAATATCAAAGGCACAGCCTTCCAGCAAATTGTCTGTTAGTTATACCCAGATCTGCTGCGTGTGCTTTGATTAATGGCTCCTGCTTAGCGTTCTGTGAGAACTACTCATCAGCCTTGATTGACCATCTGAGTCAGTTTCATTATTATAATTTATTTGTTATTATTGTCACTGTCGTTTTTCACTATTAATCATGATCCTAAAAATAATCGGCATAATTTATCACCATTACGATGATGCAACTGGAGTTTCGTTTATTTCTTCGGCGGCTGTGAAATGACATTTGGTGAAAACCGCGTGGTTAGGCCAACTGGCATCACCAAATTTCCAAAAATATGTGTGTGTAAACGTGCCTTATGATGGACTGGCGTCTTGCTCGTCGTGTTCCTCTGCCTTTGTAGGATATCAGTGTAGCCTGTACTGAATAAGCAAGATAGAGGGATGGATGTAATACACCTGCCATCTTTGTCATCTGCTATACTGTGGACCACAATGGAGATATGCCTTCACGATCATACCAGATGCAGCAGGGGTTGTGATTAGAGCATTGGGTTATATGTTAGCCTCTTGAACCGCTAGGCTAATTGCAGTTGCCTCTTTGGTGATGTTCAGCAGGAGATAGATGGTAGCCGTACCTGATGGAATCTGAGCTTCTTCATGCCCAGGTTTATGTGCAGCTGTTCGTGAAGTAAAAAACGTGGCAGCCAACTTCACATCTACACGGCGATGAAAAATCCATGCGCTTGCATACTTAGAGGTCTGCAGTGATTCACTTTTAGTGATGGGACAAATGAGGCTTCACAATCGACGATGCGTGGGAGTATCCCAAACTTCCAATCAGAATGTGTGACACAAAATGGTAGTGATCGAGAAATGAGGCTTCAAAATCCATTGCGTGCTTTGATTGGTTAGTTTGGGATACTCCCACCCACTAACTAGTCCTTTTGGAGTACCTGCTGCACCTGAAATTACAGTGGCCTCAAAGCCAGGAGCAGTGCTACAGACCATTTATGGAGTAAAAAAACACTCACAAAACCATTAAAGTATAAGGATCGATTTCCTTCTACATACACTGTAAGTGTAGTTTTACAATCAATGTGAATTAAATATAGTATTATAAGTAAAATGAATATTGCAACTTGTGCTCTGTTTAAAATTTTCTCTATTTGTACAGACTTGTATTGTTTTTCTGTTTACGTATTTTATTTTCATAAATATGACGGCCACATACTTCACAGCGTCTCCGTCAGATATGCTGTGAATCAGTATTCCAGCTGGCTGTCGTTCAGCTCATCTTGTGAAAGTACGCTCACCTTTACCATCCGAAAATCTTTTGCATGCTAAGGACTGTGAACAATGTCTGCCGGTCTTGGGGGGGGGGGGGGGCAGCCCTCAGGTTCAGCAGCCATATATTTACCTCTGTGTGTGTGTGTGTGTGTGTGTATGTGTGTGTGTGTGGCTCCATCCTTGTCTCCTCAGAATGAATCCCACCAGAAACTCTGTAAGCCCTCCCACTGTGAAACTAAATGCCAACCCAGAGATGAGCCATCTTACCATCAATACTTTCAGACATAAAAAAAAAAACCAGACCGTCCACCTGTCACCACAACTGAGTGATGATGTTAATATTCATATTTTTAGGAAATTTTCCTGTCCTTTTTTAGCACGTTAATTCTGGTGGCAACCCTAGAGTTTCCTCCATTGGGATGGCAAAGCATTTATTTTTTACCTAGCATCATAGGCTGTTAGTGGGTTATATTTGGTATTTAAATTTTATTTTCCTGAATGTTCAGAGACCTTTCGGAGTGAAATGGGGGATGTTATTCAATAAGAGTTAGAGTAGCAGTGAAAAGATCAGGTGATATGAGTGCGTCTCTGGAGAGTCTTTGTGCTGGTCCTCTGTGCAGGTCCTCCGCAGAGCTCCCCTGTCACAGCCTGTTATTGACTCCAAGAAGTGAGGTTTCACGTTCCTCATCTTTGATTCCAGGTGCCGAGGGAGCCGTATTCAGCAACTCCGTGGAAACCCCACATGTCAGGGCAGAACCCTTTAAAGAGCTACGGTGAGTATTCAAGTGTAATTTTCCACACCAGCAGGGGGCACAGTCATCACCGCTTCGACATCGGCTCAGTCCTGGCTCCCATTTCACCCTGATGCTCACATTAGCTGGCAAAGCGCAAAACCAGGTTTGTCTGTACCTAAAAAAAAGTGTGCATAAGAACTTGCTGGCAGCAAGTCTGAAGATGTACACCGGTAAGGAAGACCAATGACAAGAAAATTCTGGCATTTCTGTTGGACAGCGTATGTAGAATGATTATGGAGAAACCTGCCACATGACATCAAAACGAAATGAAAAGTCACTGACGTGCATTATT
Organism: Gymnarchus niloticus; assembly: GCA_009936485.2. Lineage (NCBI taxonomy): Eukaryota > Metazoa > Chordata > Actinopteri > Osteoglossiformes > Gymnarchidae > Gymnarchus > Gymnarchus niloticus. The sequence continues at coordinate 3,803 of JAACJT020010712.1, read as the reverse complement.
ATCCATACAAAATTGAAATTTAGCTCACCATGCATTACAATTCTTTTAATTTTTAGAAGGTTTTTAAACTTAAAAAAAACAGCTGGAAAGGTTCAGAGGACACACGATATATATTTTTTGTGGGTTTTTTTCCGTGGAATTACGATATTAAAGAACATTCATTTTGGCTGGATGTTCCTGGAAAAAAAAATCTTGAATTGTCAAACAAATTTTATGAGCCAATTTGACTGACAAGACCAAAGACCAATGAATCATCCTATTACCTAGGAGGTAGCAAATCAGGCCTTTGGATTATTATCCCATAAATACTAATACTTCAAACTTCAGCAACACACACCCTGATGTTACAAAGGCAGTTAACATCTAATTTCATGTGCAAAGAAAGAGAGGTATAGACTCCACTGCCAATACAGTTGTTTGCTGTGATAGTTTTCGAGAAGTTTTTTGAAGAACTTTCAATCTGCCATGAAATATCGACGTTGAGAGTTTTCCACAACTTCATTATTCGGTGAGTCGGGTACCAAAAAAAAAAAAGCAATTCCATTAACATAAAATGAGGGTTTTGTCCTGTCAGATGTCAATAAACAACTGATAGATACCAGTATTTCTGGTACACCTATTCCCTTGTGCATCCAAAATTCCAGCCCTTAAATGCCCAGATGCTTATAGAAAAATATAATTAAAGGACCCTGTTGTTAACCTGAGCAAACGCATGAAAACACAATGTCATGGAGCAGGGGTATAGGTGCTAGAAGTTAAGACCAGATACAGCAGATAAACATGAGAAAAGACGACCTGGAAATTCCCTTTGCTGTTGTCAACTAAGCTTACAGCTTTAAAATAAATACTCTGTAATGGGACAACAGCCGAGTCCGGCGACGCAATGCAATTACAGGATGGAGCAGAAGACGTCGGCCTGCTGTGTCTCGCAAATCTGTTCCAGTGCATCAGACATGTAGAAAGGAAAATATAGATCATTCAGAGTCATTGTAAAGGACGAAGACACTGCATACACAAAACATCTCCGAATTTATTATCCTCCTGACAAAGTCGTAAATTTACCATAAATTTGGACTGTCACAATTGCAGAATGGAAGTTATTAGCTTTCGATTCTGGTTGGAGATGTTGGGTGAAAAGAAAAGAAAGCGAATGTTTCGACTTAAAGGTTTGTCTCCGTGTGACATTTCCATATTCCCGGGGCAGGGAAATGATACTTTTATCCTCATTTACGTACAATTGCCACAAGGGGAAGTGGCAGGCGAAACGCTTTCCCTCCGGCCCGACCAAACACCACCGACTGCTTGTGTGTTTCATTATTCTTCGTAAACCTTGTAGGGATCAATTTGATTTTTTAAACGACAGATTAGTCGACGGTCCGCCATCCCAGGAAGACGTCCGTGCTGCGCAATAACATTGTGTCTGATAATCTGTTTTATTTTCCCTGTGGCAGCCCACGTCTGACGCGGCACACAGCCTCCATGCCCGGAATACGGAATGACGCCGCTCTCACGTCTGAACATTTTAACTAGAAACCTTTCCCCTGCCCTTCTTCAAAGCTGCTGTTTTTTTTTTTTTCCTGTGCCGCACTCTGAGAGTAAATAGCTTGTTTCCACCAGTCAGTTCATTTTTTCTTGTGAGCGTTTTTCATATAAATCACTTGTGATTTATTGAATGGAGCTGGCATTCCATAACAGGCGGATCAGCTAGTGGACGGTGACCTTTGTACCAGTTTGTCAGCTGTAGGGATGTCGAAGGTGTTAGAGAAAGCTGAATACAACCATATAATTAGAGCATCTGTCATCAGATCCTGCCATTTTTATTGTTTGCTCCATAAATGGCAGGACAAGAATTAATTGGTGGGGAACAAGCAGTTTCCTTGGCTCCAGCAATAAGATTTTACACTGAAGTGCTAAAGAAAAACACACTCTGTAGAGTTTCTCCTGCTGTCGTTAATATACCGCCAGAGAAATTTGTCAGAGCTTAAAGACACAGAACTCTATTAAATGGCACAACGCTTACGAAAAAGAAAGAACAGGAGCTGTCAGAACCGTTTGACACAGTCACGTTTGATAAATCTTCTACTGATAGCTAAAATCCTTCAGATCCATGAACAGAATACAAGAATCAGATGATGCACTAAATAAGTATCACTGAAGTCAAATTAAAAAAGAAAAAAAAAAACACTTGGATAGTGGAGACAGTTTAAGCGACACTCGGTTAGACATGGTAATGGGGAGGTCATCGATAAGGAGCGTCTACGGGATGTTCTGGGGAAAAGGGGCTGGAGATACTCTGGGTGTAAGACTGAGGTCCAGACGGTGCTTAAGAGGAACTGAGTGCTAACATTTGGTACAACGACACCAACAAAAAGGTTTGTAATTACACCACCAAAGCCTTGCACTGTCTCTGTAGACTCTCTAGCTTGCTGAGGGAAATACATGGATGGCCAAAAACAAGATGACGGTTATCAAGGACTGTAGGTCTGCAGTGGAAAAATGATGTAGTCAGGCTGCGATCCAAAGACCGCAACCCAGCGCTGGAAGGGTGGCGTGACATCGTATCGTGTCTGACACAAACAAAAAGCCACACTGAAGTAAGCTGGCGAGAAAAAAATCCTCACACGCGAAGAGGAGGAATGTGCCATACTACCCAGGAGCAACATTTGGATTTGCCCATCCGTAATGTACCTGTCGTCGAGAAGAGAGGACGAACATCAGGGAGAGGGGAGGCTGAGTAAGATGTGGTTCGACTAGAAATTAGTCTAAGTCTTGAGGTTTTGCAATTATCCTTAGAGGCCACAGAAGCCGAGTTAAATCAAATCTTGGAGGATTCTTTGCTTTGAGATGAAACTGGAACAGCTCCAACATGTCAGAGCAACAATCACACTTCCTGCAGGGCAAAGTCAGAATCACTTTGGAACTGACGGGGATTTTTTCCAGAAGAGCCAGGATTGTGGAAGCGTTCTGGTTCTTCCAGAGGGAAGCACTTTACCGCAATTCCAGTATCCCCATGAATCTGACAGCAAAGGTCTAACAGCAGAGGTTGCCAATATCTTCACTAATTTTTCAGGTAGGCAGTGGTTCAGTAAGGCTGCCGCCATGCCTGTCCATTACTCATATGGATCTGGAAATAAATTTTAAGTCATTCTTGACCACAAAAGAGGGGAGAGACAAATCATCACAACAAGCTTTTATTATGGCTTGGGTGGTCCTCACGTGGTCATGGATCAAGTTTTATTAAGTGTGCTTGGCAGTCAGCATTACTTGTTAGATGTTACAGTCATATTGGTCAGACGGTGAGATGCACATTGGAAAGTGTAGAAGGTCTTAAGAGGGCTTGATCAGCACGAGCTGCAACTACACCTAACAACGGTGCATCTTTTCAAACTCCCCAAAATGGCTTGTTAACCATTTTTTGTGATTTGGCAGAATTCTCCCAAATCTTTGATTGGACAGATGTTTCTCAGCTGAAACTGTATTCAGCTGGGACTCACTGGTGTCATCTCAGCCCTGCTGTGTGATCAGTTATTTCCCCTTTAATGTAGAGCGATGTCACAAATTCATAATGAAGAATGGAAGATGCCAAATGACTTGAATGAACTGGCTGAGAGGCTTTGTGACAAGTTCAGCCCTGTCATTCAGCCCTGGCAGGGGAAGCTCGGAGCTGTCATTCTGCTTTAGGTTACTGGAGTGGCATCAACACCGCTGTGATTTCTGAAAAATGCCAAATTTACATCCACCATTAAATACCCTTACACCCTCTTTAAAGGACAAGCAGAGGGAGATGATGATTGGATGGGCAA
>JAACJT020010687.1:6037-45811 GCA_009936485.2 Gymnarchus niloticus | reverse complement strand
GTGGACATCTGACTGCATGGGCGTCTGACAGGCAGAAGTTAACACAACGTGGACATCTGACTGCATGGGCGTCCTACAGGAAGAAGTTATCACAAGGTGGACATCTGACTGCATGGGCGTCTGACAGGAAGAAGTTACCACAAGGTGGACATCTGACTGCATGGGCGTCCTACAGGAAGAAGTTAACAGAAAGCGGACGTCTGACTGCATGGGCATCCAACAGGCAGAGGTTAAATAAACGTGGGTATCTGACTTCATGGGCGTCTGACAGGAAGAAGCTAACAGAAAGTGGACATCTGATTGCATGGGTGTCTAAGAGGAAGAAGTTAACACAAAGTGGACATCTGCCTGCATGGGTGTCTGACAGGCAGATGTTAAAACAAAGTGGACATCGGACTGCATGACCGTCTTGACAGGAAGAAGTTAACAGAAAGTGGACATCTGACTACATGGGCGTCTGACAGGCAGAAGTTAACACAAAGTGGACATCTGACTGCATGGGCGTCTGACATTCAGAAGTTAACACAACGTGAGCCTCTGACTGCATGGGCGTCTGACAGACAGAAGTAACACAAAGTGGACATCTGACTGCATGAGCGTCCGACAGGTAGAGGTTAATACAATGTGGGTATCTAACTGCATGGGCGTCCGACAGGCAGATGTGAACATAAAATAGGCACCTAACTGCATGGGCGTCTAACAGGCAGAAGTTAACACAACGTGGACATCTGACTGTATGGGCATCCAACAGGCAGATGTGAACACAAAGTGGACATCTGACTGCATGGGCGTCTGACAGGCAGAAGTGAACACAAAGTGGACGTCTGACTGCATGGGAGTCTGACAGGCAGAAGTGAACACAAAGTGGACATGTGACTGCATGAGCGTCTGACAGACAGAGGTTAATACAATGTGGGTATCTACCAAACAACCTTATTAAAAAACGAGCTGAACATTTCATGCACTAAAACCTTCAGTTGGCCTCATGCAAACCCAGTCTCCCTTTTCTGAAGTCTCTTATCACTGAGGATGTAAACTGACCCCTGTACAGGTTGGTTTCTGACCAGGAAAGCTCAATCTCCAGCTAAGGGTCCGAACGGCTCAACCTACAATTAGCTAAACAGTCCTGCCTCGCTCACACCATGGTGTTCACGGCCTACGAGATGTCACCACAACATGATACACAAAAATGCACCACTATTGTAGCTCTGCATTATGTGTTATTGGGAGTGGCTTTCCGCAGGGTACGGATTGTGAATTATAAAGCAGTATGTTGGGCCTGGAGACCTGCAGGACCATCACCGAGTGAAAACAGTAAGATAATGGACACACTGGTAAATATACAATTACCTCTACTTATTGTGTGTCCCACTGAAACAAAGAGGATATAGAGAACGTTGTAGAAGACTTCTGAGGTATGGTATCACTGCTCCTTCTTAGTACCTTCTAGGCTCTGTGGAATGGAACTTTGAGGATAATACATATTTACTGTTAAAGAGAAAAACACAGTAATATCAAAGCTAATCTTAAATCCAGAGCTGATCTTTTGGAAACATCTGTCTGTAGATGATACAGATCTAGCCCAATGCATTAAGGCGGCATGACAAGCATGGATAGCAAGCAGATTTATGGAGTTTCAGCAGTACAGCCACATGCAGTCTTGAGGATGGGCCTCCTGTCCATCTGGGTTTTTCTCATCTCAAGAACACAGGAGCACCTTTTGGAGAAGTTCGACACTATTCCAAATCAGAACCTCAAACACCATGTTCTGGGCTGCTCTGGCCTCTGACAGGATCCATGTGACATGAGTGTTGCCTCACCTCGCAGGATTGATCCAAAAGGAAAGCATGATATATCTAACCATCTGGCCGGTGCACTGAAAAACAAGGCCATTCCAGATGTTTCAAATTGAACATGATATCTCTGATGCCTCTCTGACAGTTGCTGGGTTCCTGTCTTCTAAAAAACACTAGGAACTGAGAGCACCTTGTACATGATGCAGCCAGTAGAAGGAGCGGATACACGGAGCAAGTGTCAAATATGACTGTGGAGTGCTGCCACACCTCCACAATGATTCTGTGTTTTATTGGACAAAACGAGTCACATCATAAACACTGAGGGTTCGTTTGGGTTTTTTTTAGTTTTGCTTTGTTACTTCGAGCTGTTTAATTTAGTACAAAAATGCCTAATATAGGCAAGCTGTCCTAAGGTACAAGACAAAAGAACAGTGTTTATCACTTGCCACATTTACATTTGAACAGGGCAGCAGACTACAGCTGGCATCCCAGCATGAGCCTAAGGGTGCTGATGTTCAGGGAAAATCAGGGTGTACACATTTTAGCCTGTCCCCATTATGCCGTTTCTTCTGTTTAAAAATGGCCAGGTAAAAAAAGAGCCTGTTAAAATACCTTACTTAGTCACCTCTAAGCTCTTGATGTACCTCTGTGCACAGGGCCCAGGTCACTCACAGATCAGCTGGGATGCTACACTGTGTTCACCTACAAAAGAGTGCAAGATAACAGGTATGCTTCAAGTAATGTTTCGGGGCTTTCAAAACTTTGCAAAACAAATGTGTTCCTGACAGACATAACACACCAGGGTACTTTCAACACCCATATCTGACTGGTTTTTCACCAGAAACAACTGCACGAGCTCTTTACAAACCTGGTAGGCAGAACCTAGTGGGATTGGAGCTGAGCTGCTAAGTAGACAAGTAGACAGAGTATTAGCCGTTTTCCTGACATCCAGCTCAGTTCAAGCCTTCTAACCGAGGGCAGTACCAATACCTGTGAGAGTGACATTGACAGAGCCAGCAGAGCAAACTTACCTGTTAGGAGGCCCCCAGCAGATGAGGACCTACACTGGGGTCCTTTCTCTCACCTCTCAGCCAGACTGCCTCCCAGCCCTCTGCAGCAGGTCTGCTAGGGGGACCCAGCTAGTCTGGCCCCCGTCCTGACATATTTTCTGAGCTTCACTGTGAGCGCGAATGGAAAAGCAATTGCACACACACAGACACATACGCACACATACATACACACACACTCCCCACACTAATGATACCCAGGGGACCAGCTTGCATAGGACCAGCTCACATGGGACGAACTCACATGGGACCAGCATTGGTGACCCACAGACAGTTTAACTTTCCCGCTGTTTTGTTTATTTGTTTTGCTTTGTCACCCCGTGTGAAGTTGACATGTTTAACATGCGCTGGGCGGACTGTTTCACTTTACAGTACAATACGTTTCTTACCCGCTGATCGTTCACAGAAAGTGGGCCCTGCCGAGGGTTAAGGCAGTCTGTCCCACTTCCTGCTGTATGGGCAGACCAAGCGACCTCTACTGTCAATCTGCCAAGGGCCAGGACTGAGCCCATCATGGTTCTGTAAAGTTACTGGTTCGGCTCCACCTAGGGCAAGGGATAGGACCTTGAGTAACCAAGCTTAATTGTGGGACTCACAAACATGAGGTAACACTCTCATAAAACCGTAATGGCTTTTAGAGCTGGGGGTCCAGCCCTGTCAGACACAGGAATGGGACTGTTAAAGTGCTTTTAATAGCATGACTACACAATGCGGTGATGTTGTACCACAATCGCATGTGTGATCTGAGGTGAGTGAGTGAGTTGCCCTCAGCAGATATGTCAGGTCTCACAGTTTATCCGTGACACTCAATTTTTAGTGGTAGCTGCCACATAAACTCCAGTGAGATCTCTTGCTTTTTGCAGGGCAAGACCCATCCCCTTACACAAATTTTGGGTCGCTGCCACTATACTGGTTTTCAATTGTGATCTCGCTATTTTGAGTGTGGCTAGTTTGACATGTAGGCCTCAGTGCAGCCAGCAAGAGTGTATGTAAAATGTCCTGGGAAACATTTTCTCCTAATCAAGCCCAGCTTAACAGCATATCTGTTCTGAGCAATGTCAAGGCCTTCATGTTGCTTCTACATCACATATTCATTCTTCATACAGTACCTTGCATCACAGGACAGGTACTGTTAAGGGTGTTGAATTTAGTGATACTTAACAAGTGATTATATGTAATTACTGTTTGCACTATAAAAATCGTCACATGCAAAGGGGAGGACTGCAGATGGACACCTAGTTAGTCTGTGTATACGTTTGACAGGTTGTTGACTGTACAGCACATTCTCATCTCGTAGTTCTAAATGCGGAGCCACTCACTTCCACAGCCTGCCCTTCATTTGATGGTCCCGCTAATCTCATCTGCTTCCCTGTTTGTGTCATCCAGAGTGACCAAGTGCACGTACGGGTTCGGCTGCTTAAACTTCACTCGATTTAAGTACCTCTCTCAAAGGTGGGAGGGAGCACTTGGTGGGGCTGTCCCTGTGCCCCATCGCCCACCTGCCGGTCAGGCTCCACCCAACTTGTGCACAGATGGCACACCAGCAAAGGCAGACTTAGTTTCTCCTCTACATGTCCCTCTGACCCATTTTCCGATCACTACAGAGTGCATCACCTTGAAACCCACCCACTGGGGGGCACTGGTGCACATGTGTGCATCTTTTAACAATGAGCCATGTATAAAATACAGACAGAGACAGCAAAGGTTCCACACAGCGGTGTAGAAGGGTGCCTGTGGGAAGATTCCAGAAAAGAACATCGTAAATAACAGCGTGGTCGGACAACGCCATTCCCCAACCACAACCATGGGAAAGCGAACTGTTTACACCCAGCGCCCCGCGGGAAGGAAGCCATTCAGGAAGGGCTACGGGACAACGAACTGAAGTGACCCCAACCGGCTGAGCTGCTGTAAACACGGCTCCATAGCTACGGCCCAATCTTCTCTCCAGTGTGTCCTGGGGTTTCTTCAGGCTTCAGGACCCACACATATGAGTCCTCACTGTCCGAGTTACAGTAGCCACTTGGGGGGAGCCGTTCGTCCCCACCACCCCTCGGTTTCTGAGGCTCCCACCACACTCGCAACAGCAGCACCATCATGTGACTGCCCTCTGGAAGCCTACGTAGGCCTTTGACTCAGTTGGTCTGTGTCACAAAGTCACTTACCACATTTAAACACCACAAAAGGGTGGGGCTAAACTACCAGAACGGTTTACAGGAATTTAAACAACCTGAGTTGACTCCTGTGACTGCAATATATAAACAGCAGCAGTATTCTTAGACAGAGTGCTTTGAATCTGGTGCTTTAAATAAAAAACCAGCACCAGCAAAATTAAAAAGATTATGCATTATCTGGCACAAAATGCCAGCTGCATCGGTGAAAGTGTTCATTTAACATTCCAAATGCAAAGTGTTAAATACATCTTAAAGGATGTATAAATGAAACTAAAGCCATTTTCCATACATATTTTGTGTCTGCTGTTGAGCCACAGTCCATTCCATTGTCATGCTGACCGTAAAATCTAACTATTTTCTCCAAAGGTTCTCAGGGGACCCGTTCCATGTCCTACAGGCTGAGACCAGGCAGGTAGCAGCATTGAGCAATTTAGGTGGCCAGAGGCATATGCCAGTGAGCTAAAAAGGAAACACCAGCATGGAGCTACACACAAACATGGACACAACATCATGTAAACAGGGCCAGTTCTTAATGTCTCACATCAAACACTCTCACTGCACATAGCCTATAAAGCCTTACGAGCACCAAAGGGTAGGAGTTTCTCAAAGTGCTAGTGGATTTCAGGAGCAAGACCAAGTACCCGGACCTCTGCTGACTGTCTGGCAATGGCCTTCCAAATGGCACCTTCTGTCTTTCCATTTATACGATGGCTGCTTCTAAAGGAGTTGCTCTTTGAAAAAGATTTCAGTGGGTCTTCAACAAATGCAGAATACAAACCTGGAAGGTAATAATTATTAATGTCATACCACATCACTAACGACTTTACATGAGTCACTGTAAATATGTAAATAAGCCCATTCAGCTTCAACGAAGATTTCTCTGCTGCATAAACAGTACAAAATTGGAGCATATCTGGGCAGCATCGGGGAGGGTGCAACCTGCAAGAGATGTCAGGATGTATCCTGAACATTGTAAACAGGGACAGCGGCAGTCCCATACTGAAGAAGTTACCGTGAAATCCTTCAGTCCACTTGATGATCCAGTAGACCACTTGCCACACCTGGTTTAAGCATCTCCATGGACATTCAAATGTTAATATTTAGCTAAACATCACTCAAGCTTGCATTTAATCAACATGCATTCATCTTGGCAGTGTCACCAAAGTTATTATCCACCTTCTCTGTCCATATAAAGCTGGCACTTCTTGGTAAACACCTTGGAAATGACATTTTCTTCTGAAGAATGCAGAGGTGTGCAAACCTCTCCCTTAAACACAGAAGACCAATGACGACCTGTTTCAGCTTGCTATGACCACTGAAACCAAAACAAGGGAAGACCAGCATCTTCAGCGGGTGTATTTAGAGGAAATGTGGCATGTTTGGGTCATTACCTCCCTGAAGAAAACACCCTGAAATTAAAACATGATCACATAACCGAGGCAGCCTTTTTTTCTGATTTGCCATACGGGTCAAATGGCTTTCCCAACGATTTAAAAACACCAAAAGAAAATTAAAGAAAACACCAGAAGTTCAGAGTGCAATAACAAAAGCAGCTGTTCTTCAGCAATCTGATGGGTGTTCTGTGAACACCATACTTCCTGTTTCCCTCTGTGGCAGCACAGCAGACAGTCACAAAGAGGCCCAGGCATGTGACAGACATGAAAAGGGCCACAGGGTCTTCAGATAGCTGGGGACATTGTGAAGCTGCCAAGAGCAGAAGAACTTCACTGGGACAGGGATAATGACAGTGAAGTATCAGTGAGATTCACAATAACAAGTGTATTCACCAAATCAGCAAAAACACACAGAACTGGAGGAATCTGACAAGCAGCGGGTTCGCACTCATCATTCTGTAAAAGCTTTCTTGATGTCGGGCCACTCTTTTATTTCCCTACAAAGAATGCATACAGTCATAGCTCAAGAAAATCTGTGGCCCTTAGCCATTAGCTGTCCTCTCTACTGTCATTTTCTTTCAGCACCCAGAATGCCCTCGGCCATTAGCTTCTTTCTGAACTACCATTTTCTTGAAGCACCCAGAATGCCCATAGCCATTAGCTGTCTTCTCTACTATCATTTCCTTGAAGCACCCAGAATCCCCATGGCCATTAGCTATGTTGCGTACCATGATTTCCTTGAAGCACCCAGAATCCCCATGGCCATTAGCTATCGTCTGAGATTTTCTTCCTAAAAGTAACGTAAAGTGACTCAGAACTGCTGTCTTCAGTAGCCAAAACAATCATTGTCAGACTGTTTCCACACCACCAGCTGCTTCATATAGCTGTTCACCATAGGTTCTGTTATTTCTGTTGGTTCCATATGTTCAGAATACTTTTCTAATGGCCCACTGCACCCTCGCTTTCCTAATGCCTATCCCAGTTCTCGGGTATTGTCAAGCACAGCGCACCCAGATGCCTCTCAAATATTCTAATACTGTATATGGCTAGTCATGGGGCTGGACACGTGGTTTTTGAACTGATTTTTGCATGGTTTGTTATCAGCTTGATGAAAGGAGATGGTTGGCATACCAGTGATTATCTCCACAAGAGCCACGTTCAGCAGGACAGTCGCCTCCACAGCCCAGCCAACAGTGTGGAGGAAGAATCACTGAGGAACAATCAAACCATTTTCCAATAATTATTCATCAGGAGCAGAATGAAACAATGCAATTAGCAAGGGACAAACTTACTGAACTGGAAACCATACTAAAGCATGCTGATGTAATGGAAAAAAATCATTCTAGTTCATTTTCATTCCCCACTCGGCATTACTAATAAGCAGCATAAATTACTGTTCACTATTTCAAAGGTAAATTTCAGTTCTGCCACCTGTTGGGAAATCATTGTCTGGTGTAAAACTTTACAGTGCTGATGCAAACAACTTTGGTTCTCTCCTTGTCAATTGCTGGAGTCACACTCTGATAAATCTGATAAATCGGCCATTAATCTCTTTGATCAAACCTTTTAGTACCTAAAATGCCCAGCTTTGAATGGGAAATGGAGGAAGGGGTTACACTGACTGGAGATGGAAGTCAGCAGGAAAGTGGGCTGCAGGGAGAATTGTGGGAAACGTCTGTGGGACGCCATGAAATCATCCTGATACTTTACGGGTAAAGTTTGGTCTGATCTGTGTGATGGAGCCCAAGAAGCTGTAGATGCAAAGTATCCTGTGCAAGATGTACTACGCAGAGTAATTATCCAAAATTAGGCTACTTCAAACAGCCCTAAAGAGTAAAGTCCATGGGAAATTTCTACGCTTGTCAGAAGTTCCTGAGACGTTTTCTTCACACACCCTTCACAGACATGGACGACGGCTGTTCCCTGTGACCACAACCAGAGTGGTTTGCTCTAAAATATGTTGTTGTCACACCTCAAATATCCATGCTACCAGCCAAGGAAACTACATCTCTATATATAACAATCCTTCTCAATTCTCCCCATGCTCACTCTAGCGCAAACTGTAATGTCTTTAATTATTCTCTGAAAGCATGTACTTCACAGAAAAATGACATTCATATGTCTTCTCCATGATTACGACCTCCATACAGGCCCGGCCTATTCCAGGGAACCTTCACAAATTCTCTTTCACAGAGATGTTTTATCTTCCTTTCTAGACAGATATCACGTCACCTCAGAACAACGAAGATTCCATAACAGTTTAGCCTGCTAAAGGCTGGTGTTAAATTATATTTGGACAGCACTCCTCCCCAGGCCGTGCATACACGTGAGGGAATGGATCACACGCGTGGCTGATCTTGTGCAGCAGTGCACGCCGACAGCCCATTCCGCTTTCTGGCCTGACAGGCTCCACACGCCAGCTGTGGCTTTTTTCCTAACAGCACACTGCGGTTCAGCACCAAGCTGACAGATTATGTATCATCCCGGGGTCCCTCACATTTACAAAATTGTGTCTTGGAACATTCCAGAACCTCCACCACCCCACAAACTCACACACAAATACATACATACACGCACACACACTCACACAGGGGCGAGTACATATTACTCAACTTAAAACCCATTTAATCATTCATTCTTTAGTTCATTCACTGAATTAATAATGCATTTTAAAATGTTTTTAATACCTGTACTGACTGTCAGTTTGCTGCCACCCTAACCACATTCTGTGACTGAACTTCACATTACAATCTCTATTCACAGACCTGGGTGACCTAGCTAATCAACGTGATTTATGTGTGCGCTCAAATGTCAGGCAGTTAAGGTTAGTGTCAGGCAGTCCCCTGCTAGTAAGGACATTCTCAGTCTACCTGAGCACTCAAATTGTACGTGCAAACCTTCGGTGCGAAGCATCACAGTCTAAGCCAAACAAACGGGCATCTAAAATAAGGACTAGTATCAATGACGATGTCCCTGCAAGTTTGCAGGTGAAAGGTAGAAGAATGTTAACATTGAAGAAGTGGTTTACATGCATGTGCATCCTCAGTACTCTGCCCTGAGCCAATCTGACACAGGTTCAATGACTGAATTTCCTCCTGCCCACCAAAATGAGGTTACGTGTGCTAGTTCAGGGTGCTGAGTCACATTCAGAAGGTTGCTGGTTCAAGGCCAGTTAAACATCAAGGTGTAAATGTGGGTGTAAAGGTGTTGGTCAAGCAAAACACCGGTGTATTTCGGTGTATCTGTGGAAAAGGCTGGTGATTGATAGCAGTGTTACACCTCAACTCTTGAAAGACAACCACACCTGACTTTAAGTCTAATGTTTGTGCCAATGCAGTCTGCATAATGAGTACAGTCAGGTGCCCTGTGCAAATAGGATACATTTGGACACGTCTCTTCTGCCCTATACATTTCTCTCCCTCTTTATTTCAGTTCTTGCTATAAACGTCATTTGACCTGCCCCAAAAAAACTAAATTACTTCTTATATTTCCAAGCCATTGTTGCTCTTTTCATAAAACAGGAAGGCTGTGACAATTATGTACAAGGCAGGCATGGCTGAGGCACCTTGTCAGCGTGCACCTTGGGCTTTTCATCAATCCGTCTGGTCCAGGTGTCCAGGCCCACTTTGTACCAAAATACAAACGGAGCATTTACAAAGTATTGGGGGAAATGTTATTATGAGCCATTCCTCAATAGTGAACCAGCACAAACCCACTGCATCACTAGTCATGTTATACCGTTCACTTTGATGGATGTGTCTGTGTTTAGTGTCATTTGATCACATGTGCATTGCAATAGTTGCGGTGTCTATATAAACAGGAACATTTCAGGCGTATACGATCTGCTAAAGTGAAGGCAGAAGGCAGGCGCTGTTATCCCGCGATTTCACGTACATACCGAGAGAACCGCTCAGGTATAACCAACGTCTTAACTGTCACTCCTTTCAGGCTCCATCGCTTCGTGTCACTCTTTAAAAAGTGATTTTGAAGGTTTTGACTAACTAAAACCTGTTTTGTCGTCCAGGCTGCCTAGGTAAACGTTAAGATAAAGCGCAGTGATGCATGTTTCCGTAGTCTCACTGATACCACATTCAGGTAAACGTGAGATTTGAACGAACTACACATGACGCCCCTCAAGTAACCCTTCTACCTACCGTCGACAAAAGAGCCGTTTCTTCCTTCTTTTCCTCCTCATGTCGGGCAAAAGGTATCTGCATCAGGTCGTCTTCACAACATAGGAAGCTCACCGTACATCCCATCCAGGCTGGATGCGATCGCACCATCTGCTTTCTTGCCTTCCATTCAACACTTTGCAGCTGTCACTCGATCCCCTCTGAATGTCCACACTACTGTCAAGCTACGCACTTACAGTCATCCTGCAAGTTTCTGTGTCCTCCAATGGACTCGTACTATCGTTGCAAAAGTTTTTTTTTTTTTTTTTATCAGCTATAAATGCGCTTTACCATAGAAAGCGATTTAATTTCGGAATTTTTTGGTGCCTGAAGGTTCGGTTTAACTGACTTTTCCCATCGACTGCCGAGCGGCACTGAGCTTTCCACCCGCCGTGCGAAATGAAGCAAGTTTTGGGTGTAGAGTAAAATAAGAGATGATATGATAAAAAATAAGAGAGATGAAAATCTGGGCTGTGTGTAATTCATATGTGGTCATTTCTGCGGAGCTGGTCATAGCTCGAGACTGCTTCAACTGAGAAAGACTAGCTCAGCTATAATAATAATATTGTTGTTGTTGCTGCTGTTGCTGTTGATAATGAAGTTGTTAACCTCACAAAACTCCACACATATATTAGAAAGTTAATTTTATATATCGTATATATTTTTAAGAGCCATTGTATCATACATTTTATAGTTCTAGAAGAGAGTTACTGATTTTGTTTAGTTTCATTTTGCTGTGTTTTTCTGTTTCTGAACGTAGGACAACTGGTATTACTGTGGTCCAATTTTATCTGAATTAACTGTACAGTAATGTCTTACTTTATTGGTACCACATTTTTATCAGTAAATTACTGGAATTACAGAGGAATTTTATTTTGAGGACTTCGGAAACCACAAAGTGAAAACAGAAAAAGAGACTCCCAAAACACTATAAAACATGTCACGGGGACATGCTTTTTAAAGGAAAGAAAAGAAATAGCCATTTTCAAGTTTTAGGCTGCAATGTAATTTGAAGGAAACAATGTAACTCCCTAAATGCAGGCAGCATTGCCTTATGTCAGCAGAATGCCAATTTGTGTGGGTCTGGGTGGCACATTTTATTCAGCCAGCACTGTGGGCTGTAACTGGGCACTACTGTCTAGACTTCATTTGAAAGCTTGGGGGACTCGGAAGGGCATTGAAGAAATAAGGTGACCTGCAACTTTTACATATTTATACAGTTGAAATATGTTTTGATTTCTGCTTGGGGTACAATAAGCAACAGCAAGTTGCTGTCGGCCATGGAAGCCAGGATGAGGTTCCTGGAAATGAAAGTGGATTGAGGAGTTCTTCAAAGACATCCTCAGCCCAGCTATGCCGGTCTCAGAATCTCATTGTTTCGAGTCATGTCACCCAATCCATATTTTATGCTGCCTGGAATTGCCACAGAAATGTCTCCTTGTCAACATCCAGGCGACCTACTGTATATCAGATGGGTTCTCTGCCCTCATCAGAGCAGGTCACGAGTTCCAGATCTATCTTCACTTAGCCTTGGTCTCTTTGCCTTCAGAAATCCATGTGTCAATGTGAGTTTTGAACTTATGTTCATGAATGCCAAAGTTGCAGATTATCAGGTGACCAGATGACCATGCTGAAGAAAGAGATGGGATGACAGGAAGCCAGCTTCCTCAGGCCCTGTGCCATACTGTGTGCAAACTGCTGAGATACTTCACAGGCCCTCAGGCAGATGTCTACAAACATTCTTATTCACTGTGCAGAGAGCTAATGACAGAGAGTAAATCCCTACCTGTCACTCCTGCTTATCTCATAGAATCACATGTCTAGACAGAAAGAGTGAAAAGACACCCATAAAAGAGTAATTAACTTTATTTCCCACTACCCTCAGAAGGTTGACATAGGTGTTCTTTTGTTCTGTGATTGGCTGTGGCCACCACAGGTGACCAATGACAGCAGAGAGAAGGTCTGCTCGAATTCTGAAGGATGTTGGATGTAAGGAGGCTGCAAAGGTGAGGGAATGCAGAGTACAGAACTTCAGGAACCACACATGCTTCCTGAAGGAAACAGACTTGGGTCTTGGAAGGAGCTCCTTTATTAAACTGCTCACATGCATTTATTTTCTTATTTATTTAGTAGACGCTCTTGACCAAAGCAAAATACAGGGAGGCAGATACATCACAGGGTCACAGTGCAGTTTTAAGGTTAGGGGCCTTACTCATGGGCCCATCAGGGCGATAAGCACTTTTGCCACCTGACGGATTTTAACTGCAAACTTTGTTGTCACAGGCACAGACACCTAAACCTTACAGCCATGCACAGTTACCTACATATATCCAAAGGTACAAGTTTAAAATCACATTTTTTCGATAGGAAGGAGGATCTCACTTGGGAGCTTATATATGGGCTTAGCGGGGGCTGGCTTTCAGGTGATGGACCCATGTGGTAAAACGCATGCCCCGCTGTCACCGCACTGCTTCCCCCACCTTCTCTCCTCACAGAGCAGGACCAGTGAAGTCTGCAGTTCTGACTCTGCCTTACGGAATAGATGCCCAGTCTTTACATGTGATGTCACAAACTTTCCGTTTTCGTGAGTCTTTTGCTGATTTGAGCACTTGAATCTTTAAGGACTGTTTACTCTTAATGTTTAGTATATTGTTTACTGCAAAAATTTTCCTTTAATACCTTAAGGATGATTTTGTTCTGCTCCTTTCCAAGCAATGACTCCCAGGTTGATAGTAACGAATGAAATCTGAAAAGCAGGTGACAAACAGCACAGGAGCTCTGCCCCCTGCTGCTCAACATTGGGAATGCAGGACAAACGGCAGAACCTAGCGCCTCCTTCGTCTGACCTGATAATATTTCTCTTCAGGTAGCCCCTACTCTTATGTGTTCAATCCTCATCCTGAAGCCACGTGTGTCTTAAGAGAACCCACAGGCCACACAGGGAAATATCCTAAGTGACAACCGATACCGGTGGGCACAGGAACCATGGTTACCAATCCGGTACTCAGTAATGTTTTGCGTTCACTTCCTGTCACATCAAAATACCATCATTTAAATTTAAAACCAATGACGAGGCTGGGTCTAAGCTGTCTTTGTGCTCCATGGTCGGCTCCATGCTCTCAGGCAAGAAAGAGCAGTAATGAGTTAAAGAGAAACAGAGGATTTCTCTGTTTGGAAGATGCGTTTGGTTTTGCCTATGTCCAGGAAAGTGTGCAGTCACTTTACAGTGGATTTATATTGTAAGAGAGGATAAGACAGAGACCCCTATCTCCTGGAGGGCCAATAGGTCGTCAGGTCCATCCTCGGGAAGAAAAGTGGGTCACTGAAGAGCTTGACCCAGAGCTCCATCCACAACTTCAGACATAAAATGAAGCGTTTCAGCAAATGAGTCAGAGGTGCGCATGGCTCTTACTGCTCAGTCCAGCTCTGTTGGCAGTGCAGACGTGCGGAACTAACTCATAATGGAGATGTTTTGAGCGAAGTCTGCCCTCTACAGGAAAAGCAACAAAATAACAAGACAGATGGCTGCGAGGCTTATGCACAGGGTTTTAGCTAGACTGTTTCACAGTATGAGAATGAGGAAATGAATGATGTCATCTGTGCATGTAAACAAGCAACCGTATTAAAATAACAAAAGTTGTCAGTTATGAATCAATAACAATCTGGTTGATCTTTTTCACCCTGTGACCCTGACCAGGATAATCCGTTGGAAGACAGATGGATGGAGGGAAGGATGATCTTTTTAATTTTTTAACCAGTAAGATAATTTCAGCTAACTTGATACAAGATTTTCAGTTAACATTTTCCAGGAGAGGTTTGGCTCTCTGAAGTCACAGGACACGTCATATGAGAGCAAAGGAGCAACAACAGAGATGGCACCCTTACAACACAGGGGACACATGAGAAGAAGGGCATTTCCACTCAAATACGCAGGACATCTGGGGACTTCTCTTTTGGCGGTCTGCTTTATAGCTGGCTGTCACAGGTCACACGACACCCCTCATTCCTCTTTCCTTCTTTCTAAAAACAGTGCTAGTCGAAGTGAAAGATTAAATTTGTGAGTTCATCAGGGTAACGAGCATGGTGATCAGGCAGGCAGGCATTTAGTATAGCCGCGTCAGATGATTACTAAATATACGCGGAATTTACCTTCATTCGATATTCTGCCATCATGATTCCATCTCAGCAAGCACAGAAGTTTTATGATGTATTTAGATATCATCTCGACTTGTAATACTTGATTAGCTTTTGGGCTTACTTGAGCTGAATGCAGTGAGTGTAGCGTTGGATCATGTTCATTACAGGAGTCATACCCTTTAAAGGTCACTTTCATTTTGATGCCGAAGGATCACTTTTGGTTGATTTTTTATTCTGTGAATACCAGCCCGAGTGCCGATTATGGTAAAGCTAGATATGAATTTTATCGTAGATTTTTGCAGCACAGATGCCGAAGAGGGAAATGTGTTTTCTGATAGCTAACTGCAGCCTCACTCTGCTTCCTGAGGTTAGA
The DNA here is from genome assembly GCA_009936485.2 of Gymnarchus niloticus. Classification (NCBI taxonomy): domain Eukaryota; kingdom Metazoa; phylum Chordata; class Actinopteri; order Osteoglossiformes; family Gymnarchidae; genus Gymnarchus; species Gymnarchus niloticus. Next base: position 30,701 of record JAACJT020010687.1, on the reverse strand, counting down.
CAGTACAACCCCCACACCTAGATCCTGAGTCGCTCAGGTGTCAGACAGGCTCTGCTACAGTGCATGCTGGGGCCTCTGGCCCACATGTGGTTTTCGGTCTGGGCTGCGGTGACTTGGATCTCAATTAAGCTGTACTGTTGGCTGCAAGGAGGATCTGGGTGGGCCACGAGTGAGGTGTTGAACATCCAATACCCCCCCCCCCCCATGCGTCCTGTTTGGGACAGGAAGGAATTTGGGGGTTAAGAGGCATGAACCACAGCAGAGTGCGGCCCACAAAAATTCACTTCTTAATTGAAATATTTCAAATTTTCTACTTTAATTCTGTGTTAAACTGAAACAGAGCAAGATATATTTATACTTAAGATTATATTGAATATTAATATATTAAAGGCTGGGTATACTATTAATCAGCATTTGGTCATTGGCCAGCATCACAAAGACATAACCTGATGATTGTGTGACCATGATTTGGTTTTTAAACAAAACAAAATAATCTCTAATTAATATATTTAGGCCATACATTTTGTTCCCTGGGATGAGTCATTAATTATTTTGTTCTTCACATACAGAAAAATAATAAACCATTTCTCTCCACCCGTTTACCATTTTATCCTCTCTGTATGTTAATGAGAGGAATGCTTTTCAAGAAATGTTAGTGTCACATTTAGCAAAAATTGACTCTAGGTGTACCACAATCAGGAGAGGTAATAGCGAGGGGCAAGGTTACTTCAGCACAAAGCTGTCGTATGACTATCGATCACATGTGTGGCCTTTAATGGATTTTAATAACCAATCACTTGGTAAAACCTTGGTAAGAAAACATCACTTAGTAGCTGCAGGCATAGGGCGGCTACAGAATGAACTAGAGTCTCCAAGAAATAATTCATATTACATATGGTCTGCTTCCTTAAATATTCTTACACATCAGATATACAATAAAATATAAAATGTGCATATTATTATTTAAAAATATTTCCCACATGGGTCTTTTTTCGTTTTTCTTTTTTTTACCAGCTTTAGCATAAATATTAACTCAGTAACTTAAGTCTGTAGGCAAAGCCAAAATGTCCTAATCTAAAGGGAATGTTCCGGGTGTCCAAATCCAAAAGGAATGTTCCTAGTGGACACATTCAGAGAGCGGTAGAGATGCCGTCTGAGTTCTGTGAGAGTGAACGGCTTCCTTTCGGCACCGCCTCACGTTCCGCCCTTCTCTGCCTACACAGCTTCTGGCACATTCTCCTGCGGAAGTCATGGCTCACAAAGGCATAGAGCACAGGGTTGATTGCGCTATGCAGCACACCCAGAGCCTGTGTGGCTAAGATGGCCACGCCCACAGCCCAGCGAGCGTCACATCCGCGGGCCAGAAGTCCCGCCCTCTGCAAGGTGTCTGTAGCCACTGCAAGGTGGTGGGGTGCCCAACACAGCAGGAAGGCGGGGACCACGGCAGCGACGAGCCTGCGGGCACGCCGGCCCCGCCTCCCGCGCGTACGTCTCAGCCGCTCAGAGGTGGTCCAGCAGCACACCAGCATGATGACCAGCGGCAGCAGGAAACCCAGCGTGTGCCGCAGCAGCCGAGTGGCCAACCGCCAGGCTTCTGCCGCCTCTGGAGAGTAGTTCTCCTCGCAAACCAGCCAGTCTGAGCCCACGGGCTGCACCGGCCCCTTGAGGAGAGCGGGCAGAGAAAGGACACCCCCAAGCACCCAGACAGCGGCGCACGCCAGCCAGCCACGACGCCGCCTCCTGGGCTCACTGCGGCTCTCAGCGGCCCTCACTACAAGCTGATAGCGCTCCACGCTGATACAGGCCAGCAGGAGCATGCTGCTATAGAAACTGGCCTCCAGGGCCAGGCTGGCCAGCTTGCAGGGCGAGTCGCCGAACTGCCAGCCGGTGAGCGCTGCTGCTGCCCACAGGGGCAGCGTGAGCGCCAGGAGCCCATCGGCTGCAGCCAGGTGCCGCAGGTAGAGCTCGGAGGGAGAGAGGGCTCGGCCACTGGAGCCAATCACCAGACCCACCACTATGTTCCCAGGAATGGCCAGAAGGAAGACCAGTACGTAGAAGATGCAGACCGTGATGCTGACGCCCCATGACAAAGCCACGGGCTCGCACACAAAAGTGCTGGGATCCGGCACGAAGGGGCTGATGCTGCCATTCATTGAGGAATTCTGGTCGTCATAGTAAATCTCCTCTAAAATATCCAGGATATCATCCAAAATGAAGGTGTTGTTGGACTCTGTTGAAATGATACCCAGCAAAGAATCATACAGAATGACAGATATCAAATTCACAGAGCTGCTTGTTCTATTAGCATGCACTACATATGATTATGCTTTCATGTGTATAACTGTCAGCAGGGAACAGATAATATTTCCTTTCAGAGGCTTTGGAATTGACAATATTTCATTTCATAGTCTCTGAACATGTAAATGAAGAAAATTTACAGCAGAACAGGAGAATTCAGGACACAGAACACTGATTTTGTTTTCAGGCATACTAGTAAAATACTTTTACTATTATCATTATTTTGTAAGTCAGTGAATCAATCATTAACTTTTAGATATCTGTCTGTAAACCAAAACAATGAGTATATAAAATATAAAAGTCCTATAACAGCATACCCTGAAGTTGGATGGCCATCAGCAATTATGAAAAGTTTTACCTTCAGTCATGGTTTATCATCCATGAAGCCACCCCATGGGAGTTGACTGTGTTGTAGAGACGTGTGTGTGAGCTCTCCTTCAGCGAGGCCTGGGTCTCACCACCAACCTGACATATGAGCAGGCAGCTTCATAGACGGTCTGCTGAATGCCAAGAGCAGGGGGGGGGGGGTTTCAGGAATCACTCTGAGGGGATTTCCTCATCTGTGTGTTAAAAGTACCGCTGCTTCAGACTATTCACATACAAAAAGAAACCTCATCATCTGACACATCTATATACTGCAACCCATTGGGCTTACAGGTACAACAGCTTCAGCCCTGCTGACATTTGAACTAAAATTCTACCCACCACAATGAGTACATTTAAAAAAATTCCGTTGTTACCTAAATTCATGAAAGGAAAGACAGAATGATAGAAAGGCTGATTAAATCAACAACATTATGAAAAGGAGGGGCGTTGCAGCAAAACACAGGTCACATGAGAGTGACTCACGAGAGAGTGTCGTCTTGGATGAAAACACCACAGTGTCAAATTACAGGAACCCTGTGACATTTGTGGATTTTCATCAGTATCTGTGGCAGATGCCTGAGTATAACATCCCATAATAACATCCTTCTGTAAACCTGGATTAATTAATAATCAAATTCAGAGGTCACATGATCATAAATGCTTTTTTTATCAAACACCTTTTTAGAAGAATCTGAGATTACAGTCTGAGATGGTTTGTGGATACAGAGATACTGAGTATCACATACAATATGAACATGCCAAAGAAGGACAGTATGGTCTGCCCACTGCATGGTCACATGGCCTTTGAGAACCATACACTTTACGGTGGGCTGTATACTACACAACACTAGAGCAGGGTAGGGGGGAGGACTGGGGTGGTGCTGAGTGCTCACTACATTAATGTCAAATTAGATGACACCACTCTCATAGCTTAAAGTGAAGCGAATTTAAGGAGAGTTTTAGTGAAAGCGAAAGAAGAAAGTGCTAAAGCTGGTATGCTGCTTAATTCATGTCAAACTATTGGCAAATTTGGACAAAACGTTCAAGAGCAGAGACATCACATAGTCAATAAAGATCTGTGTCGTTAAAGTGATGGTATTCCTAGTACTGATGTACAGCTGTGAGAGTTGGACTGTCAGGAAGGCCAAACGCAGAAGAACTGATGCTTTCATACTGCGGTACTGCAGAAAACTTTACAGACTTTCTAGGACTGCAAGAACATCCAAACAGTCAGTGTATAAAGAAATAAAATCAGCTCATTTGAAGGCCTCACATCAAAACAAAAGCTCAATACATTAGACACATAATGAGAGAGAGGGCAGGGAAACGTTCAAGGCAGGAGAAGAAGATGACAAAGGTTACAATGTATCATGGACGGCAGCATTACAGAAAGGATACTCAGAGAGGTAGCTAATGACAGATAGGCCTGACATGCTGCTGTCCAGGAGATCAGGAATATTCAGACTCAACTAAATGTTTAAAGAACAAAAGTTCATAAAATGTCCTGAAAAATGCACAATTGAGAATTTGGCCTTGAAGACTATGGTTTAGAAGACCTGATGCACTGTCAGCTGGAATTATTAGCCAAGAAAATACCATCATTCAGAAACTTTTATCAAAACACAGACAAGATATTTTACAACACTTAGCACTTCATTTGAGAATCTATGGCAGTGGCCTTCCTGAGATTTAACTCTGTGACCTTCCAGTCACTTATCCGAGTGCATAGCCAGTTAGGCAACATACAACCTTGCCTTAACGCTGGTAATTCATTCCTGAAAATTATGATGTTAAGTAAAAAAAAAGTTAACCAAGCAATGAAATAACATTGTTTTCAGTGGGGGAACAAAAGAATTATTGTGCTTAATCAACCATCCCGACCATCAACAAAATCAATTCACAGGCAGTAGGACGTGTATAAATAAATGTAACAATAATTTTATGATTTCAAAATTAAAACATGTATTACTATTCAACAAAACCTGTAAAAATGCAGTACAGTAGCTTAAAAAGCATTTGGTATAACATACGCATTTGGACATGTTCCAAGGCGAAATAAAAACGAATAAAATCTGAATGTGGAGGGGAAAATGGATAAAAAACAGAATAAGTCAAGAGCAATTTATTAGCGGTTTGTTGTGATGGCATGTCGGTGGATTTAGCCGTCGAAGCACAACATTCTGCAAGATACCACCATTTGAAGAATTCCTAGACTGAGCTCAGCGCTGTGTAGCAGCCTTAGATAATTACGACGGGCGTGTAGACTGTGGAAGCTCTGTTTAGACTAAGGTTCAAAGCCGGTATGGTGGCGCGCTTCTCAAAAAACTAACATCGCTATACTTCTACTGAGAACGTCATTCAGAAAAACAAGGACGTTATTCATTAAACTTGTTCAAACCCAAGAGACGTAAGTCAGAAAAAATATAAACATTAATAAAGCAAACGTTAAGAAATGCAAGACTGCACTGGCCCCTGCTGTTACGTGGGTTTAGTACAATTCAGGATGTATATGAATATGTAAGTGTACACTAAATAAGTATGGATGGGTCTGTCGCACACATTATGCATATCTGGACATGAATGTCTTCGATTAAATATTACTATTTCCCAACTTATCATCGTGACGCGCTATCCCGTGTTTGTAATTCATGTGACGCGTTTCAAAATCAAGAACAGTTCTGCAAAGTGCACAGGAGGAAAATGTTTTCCCTGAAAGTAAATAGTGCAACTAGTTCAACTATTCTATAAAACACGATTCTAGTTATTCAGTTTAACTTAAGCTCAATATTGCGTAAAGTTTTATATAGTGACTTTATTTTACAATGCAGTCATATGTAGACGACGGTTTCGTTTGGTTGTTCATACATGTGTAAGATCGTAGACGTAATATAGTCATGCTTTTATTGGTGGTAAAATCACCCGTGCAGCCTGTTGATCTTAATTAAATACGTCACAGAATGTTTGACGGGGGTGCCCGACTGATGTCAAACTCAACCAGACACCATGCTCCTCTGTCCTTGTAATTTCGCAGCTGAGGTCACAAGATCCTCTGTTGCGGTCACACTATTCAAATATTACTTTTGTAAGGAAAATTCAAAGCTCACAGCAACGTAAATCTTCACCGGATTGTCCTTGAATGACTGACTGAACGAGGTGGAGATCATAGTGTTCAATGGACTGCCTTAGTTTGTACGTCTGTCTGGTGTGTCTGCGCCTGTGGTTTGCCGCCGTATATTCATTAGTTTCTTCCCAAAAATCACAAGTTTAATGCTAATCGATCTTTTGAAAAATATAAGGTTTTGAAAATGCCGGTAGCTTTCAATTCGTCAGTTTCGTCAGATGGAGATGGTAATATCCCCTGTAACGCCTACACTGAACGCAGAGGGGGCATTGAAGAGCCGTACTTGGTGCTTAGCTTCAGACAGTGAACGTATATAAATAAGAATATCTTGACTTCATTATAGACACTTATTCATTATAATATGAAATCACTTTTAAGCGAAGACAGTGAAAAACTACATTATAAATTATAACGAGTAGAATCCGTTATGCAAATTAAATGGGAATTTTCGGGACTCCCCACAAGGAAATTGCTCTGAATAAAATCTGAATAAAAACTCCAAGAATGAGTTAGTTTCTCGGGGCTGGTTTCAGTCTAGGGGTGATTGACCGCACTAAAATTGAAGTCCAGGAAGTGCCTCAAACATCTCTCAGTGGTTTGGTGGTGCTCAGTCATATGTATGTATGTATGTATGTATATATATATATATATATGTATATATATGACTCAAATCAAAGATGATGAAATATTTCATGTTTGGTGTGCGATAATATATGCATATCACAACACCAGAATAAAAGCTCCGTTGTCCCTTTTGACTGATATATCACACATTGTTCATCAGTGATAACCTCAGCATTTTCACTTTTGTTATCGTTTTTTTTAAAATATCAAGAAGTTACTCAGAACTTATAAATGAATGTAATCAACATTCCGGAACAAAAGTTCACGTATTTGTAAAGTTCCGGGAACTCCAGGCTGGTACACATGAGGTAATGTATTAGTTACTCAGCCGGCCCTTAGCAGTCACTCTGTCACCTGCATTTTCTCCAGAGGTCCCTTTTCTCCCCAGGCAAAATGACTTTCTAAAGAAAGAGCAGAAGGTCTGTCAAAGACACCAGTGCTTCAGACTCATCTCGTCTCCAGAGGACTGTTTTTTATTATCATTTATTAGAAGAACCAAGAAAACACGGAATCTATGTAAGTAATCAACCCAGTGCAGAAAGGGATATTCATCATCAATCTTGTTAAAAAGAAATAATATATTTTTATTATGTTCTTTTAATTGGGAGCAGATGGACAAATTTATTTAGCTTCTTTGTGTTTAATGGATTTGAAAACATAATCAAATATACTCAAAAATGTATTGTTTACTATGTGATGTACAAAGTGAGTTTAATCTTTAGAAACATTTTACACCTGGATGTTGAGACTGAAATTAGAGAACGTTTGGAGATGATACAATGTGTACATATTTTACAGTAATGTGCAAGAGTCTTAGGCCACCAGCTGAAGATCTGTTTAAACCTATTTATCTGGGCGGTAAGTTTATATTTGTTCAGGAAAAGAAATACTATAATATTATAATCCATCCATTCATCCATCAATTTTCTTAACCATTTATCCCAAGCAGGGTCACAGGGAGCCTGGAGCCTATCCCAGGCAGCCAAGGGCATAAGGCAGGGGACCCTTTGGATGGGATGTAACATTATAATATATAGTAAAAAACAATAATACAATACAAAGTAAGTAGAAGTTCTTGTATTTTCCCAAAAGTTACTCCTATCTTTTTGGATGGCAAGAAAAGGACTCTAATCAGGAACACCTCAGTTATCCCATGTATTCATACATCCTTTAGACATACCCTATTGACCAAAGTGCTATTGTTAATAATACTGCTAACTATTATTATTATATTTTAATACTTATATTAACATGTTCATTTTCATCTTTTGTATGCTACATGTATATTTGACAAGCGGCTTTTCAATGTGGAGGTTATAGCGCAATGTACATGAAGTTTGTACATTCCCTTTGTGTTCAAGGTGGTTCCTCCCGATTTCCCAATTCTCCAGGAAGTAACGGAATTATGCTGCTAACCAGTTGTCACTCCCAAGTCGACTGTTTGTGGTATTACGCATCCTCTGCATGGATGAATTGTTTTGGTATAAAACCTAGGTGTTTTATTGAGACTCAGGCAATTCCCCTTGGTGATTAATAAAGTATCTATTTATTTATCTAAATCAATATACCACCACATGATTTTCTACCCTCTTATTTTAAAGCTTGATTTCCCGCCTCCAGTTTTACTTTTGTTTTAACAAACAAGCCAGATGCAGTTTCATCATCAAGTAGGCTGCATTCATACCAGCTGACCTCATCCCAGGTTTGGTTTCCACATCACAAACTCATGCACAGATACCTCACTACCTCTCACTTTCTCCTCACCGTAAGGTGACTGTGTTACTAAACAGCTGAAAAAAGTGTTTCAAATGGCAGACCTCCCTTCATACTAAACAATGGAAAAGAGTGTTTCAAATGCATTGAATGTAGTCTCACAGTTCCCTTTTTCTCAAACCAGCTCAGCAGTTCTGATCAGTGTTTTGGTGAAAAATGGAGTGCTTTGTTACACAGTATTACCACTTCTCTGTGTCGAAACCAGGAACCACTAGAAGGGTCCTACAGGTCCCTGTTTGCAGAAAGTGTCATGGAATGTCAATAGTCAGGTGTTCCACATTGGAGTCCTGAGTTGCATTGAGGTCACACTTCTAATCCTGAACTTAGCCCCTCTTGCCCTGAATGGCCCTGCTTTCTGCGCTGTCCTGGTTTGTCCGTTCACGCAGATCATTGCACAGTATTTTTGGTACAGAGCTGTTACAGGAAACACACTCAAAGAGATGTATTTTACACTCAGACATCACTGGTATATGTGATTTTTTTCTTGTTCCCTGGTGTCCCACTGTTTAACTTCCAAGTTCTGCCAATCTGCATGCCTTACCCAATGGCTTGTGATGTGGGAGGAGCTGGAAGCTTAAAGATGGTGGCATCAAGAGTTCATCAGCAACACTGACTGAGACATAGACTGCTTGCTTGCTTGGTGTACTCTCACAAAGAACAAGATATGCGTTGGGAAAGGAACTTGACCGGGAAGATGTCAAGATTTATGTGTTCATGCAGGCATTTTATCTGTTAAACACACTTGGAAGGTGGGTGGGGTACCAACCTCTGTATGTTTTGTTTGATAGGAGGTAGTTTTCTTTTTTACGTGTCTTTTTTTTGTAGGAAGGTTTTGGGGCCCTAAATGTGTTTTGTTTGTTTAGGTTCTTTTCTTTGGCATCACCCTTGTGATGTCAGTGTTGTCTACAGAGTTGATTGGCTCCAAGTCGCTGGCTGTCCTGTTTCAGTGTCACTTATCAGCTGTTTGTCCCTGCCTCTCCCCCCTTCCCTAAAGGCTACAATGGATCCCTATTCTGTGACCTGAACTGACTACCAACTAGTAAAGAGGACATACTAAGGAGGAAGTGCTTCACCAATTACCAGGAGGAAGGGAGAGGGTATGTAGATGGCAATCGTCTACTACTAAAACAATTAGTCCATGTAGGTCTCTATGGAAACAGGGAAATGTTTAATCATGATAATTCCCTCCCACCCTGTTCCTCACCCAAACTGGACTTTCAGTTTGCGCTGCAGGGATGAAAGACTACAGAGCCGAGGTGCTGATTGGCTTACATGCCTGTCCATGCAGGTAGTTCAAGATAACTTTATTTTTCATTTGTACAAATGTGTGTTCGGTAGATTCTTGTATGAGTATGTGTACAGGTGCAGAAAACTAATTTTCACATATATCACCTCCTGTACAAGCCACACAGATTCATACACACAGGAGAGCAAATCTCACACTTATATTTGTTTGACAGACAATTTTGTACGAAGCTACATACAGCAAAGTAGATACGCCATCTTACAGCAGTTAAGGAACTGCCTAAGATATAAGTGCAGCTAGGCTGAGCATCCAATGTGGGATCAACAACAAGTGCAGGCTAGTGCTGAAGATAAAGCTAGACGACATTTTTCATAGTAAGGCAATCCTACGAGAAGGAATTTACAAATGAGAAACCGCAACGAAGATCTCAGTAGATAGGTGAAAAAGAACATAAACAGCAAGCAATAAACACGAAAAGAGAGTGTTAACTTGGTGTTGGAACATAGGGTCAGCCATTCATCCAGCCCAACAATGGGCCCAACAATGAATGTAGACCATGGAAATCAAATCAACATCCTTCCAAACACAGATCCTTAACCCAAAGAGCTGCACACTGTCTCACAGGTTTACAGGTGGTTGCCATGGCAGTTGCACAGGCCCCTGGAGTGATGTCCAGCCATAGGGAGCTGAACCTGAAAGGCATGGATGCACATGGGAGCATGAGTTCAGCTATATCACCATCAGAAAGCAAAAACCAGCCTCCTCCTTGCTGATAGCCTGTTATAGCATCTCTCTGCTTTGTTCAGTAGAACTGAAAGCATTGTGCTATCTCCCCCACTCCCCAGGCATTTGTGGTATTTTCCATCTTTATGTGGTGATCAAGCTTCAACCAGGAAACATGCAGCACTTATGCTGAAGGCTGTAGCTCCTGCCTCCTTTCATTGTGTGCCTGATGCATGTCCTGCCCTCATCCTCTTGCTGGTGCTGAATCTCCAACCTCCTGCTGCTCCTTTTCATGGCGACCCATGATTCTGTTGGCCATAGTTCTGCACCTTGCCATGTCTCTGGCCACCTGCCTACGGAGGTGTGTCTGTCTTCACTCGGTGCCTGGGTGTGTTCAGGTGTACCAATTACCATGCTAGTTTCAAGCATTTCTTCACCACTTCTAGACACAAAAATCTGCAGCATGGAATGATGGTTGCTCAACCAGATGAATAATGTTGGAATACAAATCAGCCGGCTTCATGCTGGAGTTGCCTTAAGCCTCAGTGTGTTTTCATCTTGTGTTTCATAAGAGTAGCACTAAGGCCAAACATTTCTGAATTTCATCCATCCAACTTCCAGCTAGTTTGCCTGGTCTGGATCAGACAGCGTGCAACAATTCATCCCTTGCAAAACAGGGCAAAAGGGAAGATATACACTGGACCAGATGCCAGTCCATGTCTTTGGATTGAAAGTGGGAACCAAATTGCTCAGCAGGACAGCATACAAACTCAACACACAGAGCAGACACAGGATTCAATCCCCCAACCCTGGAGGTATGAGGCAGCAGTGCTAGCCACTGAATCACCATGCAACCCAGCTGCTCCAGTGCTTGTCTACATTTCTTAATTGAAATGACCTGGCTCATGATCTAATCCACTCTTTAGATACCCATGAATAATGTATGTGACGTTCAAACATCCAAATGCCTTTCAATAATGGACATCCACACTGGACCAATAGTTGTTCGAGTTACTGTGCTGCTTTTAAGAATGTAACCAAACAAGGTTAGCATTTTTCTGTGTGGTGTTAAGTGATGTGAGTGAGTGGTGAAGCACCCCAAACATGGGATGAGGCTGTTCCTTCTGCAAACAGACTGTCTATGCCATCTGTTCATATATACAGAAGGGAACATGCCACTTTTTTGATAAAGATTGACAAAGTCAGCTTGATCCACGCTTGTTGACTCAATGGGTTGTTGTTAAATATCTGGACTAGTCAACCTGCTTTGCATCCTGTTTTCCATGCTGCTAGATGCTTTGAGTGTCAGCGTCAAGGCAGTTGAATGCCGCTTGTTGCAATGAAGGGCTTGTTTGCTGAACTTCCCTGACTTCTGTGAGTTTCCAACGGCTTTTTAACCACAAGAATCTCCCTGCTTTTTCATATCTCATGCATGTGCTTGCACGCATCTGTAATACAATAACATCAAGCTGTAATGTGGACCTTCTGCTGTGGAAAAGGAATCAGGACTCTCGAACAAATGTACGCATATGTTAAAGATGCATAACTGATTCACCTGCTGCCATGGTAACAATCTGCAACAACAAGGACATTGAGGTGATGGACAGCAGAAGCCAGTGAAGTTCCCGAGGGACTGCTAGGAGGTGTTGTGTCAGCCACATGGGATGGATATACAGGGGATAATGAATATGCAGAAGGAATCCAAATGCAAAGATATGACTTTATTCAATGGCACAATCTAAGTACTCAATGGTTAAAAACAGGAAGAAGATCGGTACACAGGAGGAGGAGTCCTAAGTCCTGGCAAAACAGGTTCAAAATCCAGGAAGGCGAAACAGAGAGAAAGTGACCAAAAACAGAATCCAAAAATCCAGAAAAATCAGAGAGTCAGGAACAAAACAGTCATTCACAGGAAATTCAAAAACACATGAAAACCAGCTTAGTAGATGGACAAACATTCAATACTGCACATGGAATCAGGGGAACTTGAGATGATTTAAAGAATGGTTTAATTGTACACAATTGGGTTCAATATTCAGGGGATGAGGAACAAGGGTGAGCTGGGCGTCGCTGGCTTGACATGGGTGTGAAAGAGGGAATGACAGACCATATTACTTTGTGTGGACACTATCATACCCACCAGGACTGTCCTCTGCTTCCAAAACAATAAAACCTGGGTCAGTGATCTGAAGGCAATGCTAAATCAAAGATCAAAATGATCTTCTCTGCTGGGGTGATAGCATTAGTGCAGTAGAGGCAAATAAGCTAAACAAGCTGAGCAGGAAAGCTGTTTCCGATTTGGGTATCAACCTGAACACACTGGAGGCAGTCATATAGGCAGGACAATTAACAAGCTAATTAGCATCATGGAAAATAAATAAAACACCAGCTGCATAATCATCTGACCAGCCAAAAGAGCAGATTCAGCTATAAACTATTATTATAGACAACAGACTATAGCTATTGTACGGTTCTACCAGAGATATATTTACTGACTGTCCTGTTTGTGTACCGTTATCTATTTGAACCTACAACCTACTGGACATGTTCCGAGATCCCCAACCTACTGTTTTATTAGATATCACAGAGGGTACTGATACTTCTCCACACACTCTTTGCAATGGAGGCTGGGAGGTGGAAAAGGCAACGCACTTCGGTTTGTCTTGTATAAAACAGATCAGAAGAAAGGAGATAAACATTGTGAGCTGAAAGCAGTTTATTGCTGATTCTTGAGCACATTCCCACAGAAAAAGTCCTCATAAATGGAGGACTATAGACTCTGATTATGGGATGTGGGCTCACTCACTCGGCTCTCTTTCTTCCCCTTTAGTCACCGGCTCCTCTTTTCCAGTCACCCTGAGATCCACATCCTGAGCTCCCTTGAGTCCTTGATCTGGGGCACAAAAGCAAAACGTTCAAATATCAGAATAGGGCATTTATGTGCAGAAATCTGTCAGCATGGTGGCACCTTGGGTATCACCACTGTGGTGAAGTCACACACAGCTCAATTCTGCCACATTGATGGTTCAGAGTTGGCCGCGAGTAAACGGTACCAGAAGCCGTGAGGCTAAGATGGCAGCAAAGCTGCTATTTGATCCCTTCGTCCCACCGAATCCCTGCATGCAAAGCGTGTAGTGAGCAGGATTAGGGAAGTGAGTGACACTGAGCTCACAGCCTCAGGCAGACGGAAGCGCGTGCAGCAGGTACAGAGTGGTAAATACCCCTGGGACAGGCGTGGGGGTGAGAGGGCTCTGGGCAACATGACTTACCTGCCTGCAAAGCCTGCCTTAAATCCAGTCTGTTGGGGAGAACACAGAGATATTAAAGGGTGTGCTGTGGGGGGCGAAACGGAAAAATGTGGACCACTGGGCACAGCCATCCGCTATAGACTGGACAGGCCACTGGTCACTCACTCTGCACCACAGATGATACATGACAGTGAACTGAGCAGAGGTCATTTCATCCACATGATCTGGGACAAGTAAATGTGCAAGTGTGTGTAAACGCACCAGTGTTGTCTTATGTCACACTGAGCAGGGCTGGTGCTCAATGCACAGAGGAAGCACTTTACATTTTTACTTTTGGAAGGACGATCCACTGAGGTTGATACTGTGGATCCCATTATTGAGGCGAAAACAAAGCCAAAACAGCCCAGATACAAGGGGACGTGGCCGCGGGAGGTCCTTGGCTGCGTGACAGTGTTTGTCCGTGTCTTTAACGTGGTCAAACTGTCCCACGCCCACCAATTAAACTCCTCTCCCCTGAATATCTGACTTGGCCATAGACTCACTCCTCCCACTCGCCAGCGCCGTTCTCCAGAAGCTGCTGGTAATGCTGGATCTCCTCATCAAGCTTGGTCTTAATGTTAAGCAGGGCCTGGTAGTCGGCTGCCTGCCGCTCGGCCTGGGTGCGAATTTCATTCAGCTGTGCCTCCAGCTGCAGAATGCACTGGTTGAGCGTATTGATGTCACGTGCCAAGCGGGCCTCGGTCTCGTTCAGAGTGTCCTCCAGAGAGCGGTTCTGCAATGGGGCAGGGAACATGGAGGTTGCCACCCAGCAGGTGGCATGGTGGTTAGGGACATAGTCTAAATTTCAGCAGGTAAGGCTGTAAGTTCGCGGTGGACTCCTGAACATGAATGCAAGATCTTGAAGATGTACCAGACCAAATCTCAGAAGGAACTGCTGTTGTACCCTTGAGTTGATATATGTAAAGCTGATGAAATGTATCACAGACTTTGCAAGTGTCTGCTGGTAGGTAAACCAGATGAATGCACACCATGAACGCCCTTTGTGGGTATGCCATAGACTTTGGGGGGGGTGACTATGGCCATACCAGGTTCTGCATGGAATGCAGGTCGATCTCCAGCATCTGCCTCTGCCTCTGAAGCTCGGTAAGCTCGTTCTTCCCCTCCTCCAAGGCTTCAGTGTTGTGGGTCACCTCAGCTGTCAGGTCATCAAACTTGGAAGAGAAGGGGACGGAGAGACAGGGTGACATCACTGCCACGGGGAAGCCTTACTGTTGGATCCTTAAAGAAGATACCTGCCCTGAAATCTCACAGTAGATAACCGGATAAAAACTGAATATGTGCAGGCAACAAAACGAAGTTTAACAATGGCAGTTATGTGGATAAAATCACGTGACAAACGGTGACAAACATGTAACCGTGCACTCTAACAAAGTATCTGTGCACATGGCAGCTGTTGGGCATAGCTTACCAAAATTAAGCAGTTTAAACAAAGGAGAAATTATGATGACAATGAGAATGATCTACGGTAGCTTGCCTTGTTCTTGTACCAAGCCTCAGCGTCCTCCTTGCTCTTCTGAGCTGTCTTCTCATACTGCGAGCGAATATTGGCAATGATCTCGTTGAGATCAGCGGCCTTAGAAGTGTCCAGCTCCACCCTTACGTCGCAGTCAGAGATCTGCCTGCATAGTTGGTTTACCTCCTGTGGGGAATGTGCAGCAACAGTGGTGAGAGGTTGTTGAACTTGTAAATAACACTGTGCATTCCTATAGTTGTTGTACCTCCTGATGGTTCTTCTTAAGGAAGGCCAGCTCCTCCTTCAGAGACTCAGTCTGGCCCTCCAGCTGCAAGCAACTCATGTTGGTGCTGTCAGTTATTTTACGCAGGCCCATGACGTCCTGCTCCACACTCTGCCGCATGGCTTGCTCAGAATCAAACCTGCAGGGGGCGCACAGGAGTGTTTCCGCAGAGAGGAGAACAAGGATTAATCACACAGAGCAGAAACTCCCTGTCTGCAAATGAACCACTGAATGCAAGTCCCTAAACTCATTTTACTAATTCGGTTATATCTGGAAATGGGGATTATTGTTGTATTTATCGGACGTGTGTGTGTTTTTTTTTTTTTTAAAAAAACAACACGAATAAAACAAGGATAATTTATTCATGCTGTAGCACTTAGGAAAGTTCATTTTCCAATGATTTTAATATGAGGATGTCAGGATCTCCCGACGGAGACGCGTATAGTGAGGCTGAACTTTGCTTTTAATTTTTCACAATTTGAATTTACATTCACCTTTACTTTGTTGATTTCACACTTCATTCAGTGGATGTAAGAAACAACCAGGTCATCAGCCAAAATGGGATCTGTATATAGTTACATCTACAAAGAGTTAATAGTCAGAGATGCCCACTTTCTCCCAGTAAATAATCTAAACGCCTCCTGGTCGTAAAGGAAGGGCCCCTGTTCAGCTGAAACTCACTTGACTTTGAAGTCCTCGGCGGCGAGTCGGACGTTGTCTATCTGCAGCAAGAGTCGTGCATTCTCCATCGTCATGTCACGGACCTACGGCCATAACGCCACCTGTTACCATGCCGAATACGTACCTTTTCCAGCCTGTCATCCATAGAATACATTTCATAGAGCCCAAAAGGTTCATTGTTTTTTTGCACTTAACTTCATTTTTTTTCGTCACTTACGAGCTTGTCTACGACACTTTTACAGTGTAATTGTTAGTCACTAGTCCACCAAAGGCAATATTCTCAAATCCTTATATTTATAATTTGTAAGGTATTTTTAAAAATAATTTAGGAGTCGTCGTGATTGAAAACATGAAATGACGTAGCATTTAAGTCATGTTCCCAACGCGATAACGATAACTAACATCAAGCATTAAATTCAACTAAAATATTTTATTAAGACTGCGGCTGGAGGTGCGAAAGAAACCCGCAACCTGTTTCCGTAGCTCAGCCAGCGGCTTCTCGTAGACGCTCCAGTCACGTTCGTTCGCGATACCCCGCTGTTTCAACACGTCTTTAATTTGCTCTTCAAGCTTGGCGTTAGATTGTTCCAATTCCCGGACACGACTCAGATAATCAGCTAGACGATCGTTCAGACCCTTCATGGTTTCTCTGTCGTCCTGTTTCGGACCCCCGCCGTTCTGCTGACCATCGGGGCGCCGCATATATGAAAGCCCAGGTAGGCTGGACACGGAGATCCGAGAGCCGATGTTTCCGGGTACCCCGAAAAGGCTGCTGGCGCTCGAAAGGAGACCCCTCTGCAACGGTCTGCCCTGGGCGCTGGCGCTTGAGAAATTTCGGGGTTCATTTGGGTACCTCGCAGGATAAGACATGATGGTAGAAAGATGCTGAACTCTGGATAGCGAAATCTATCACGACAAGAAGAGCTCACCTGGACAGGTATGTGAGGAACCTGGGTGCCTGAACTGTATTTATACAGGCGCTTATCTAGGACATGACTGGCGCACCGTGCTGATTCGATACGGCTCCGGAGACTTTCTGCCTTGGCTCATGGTATTAAAGCCGACAGATCTGGGGATTTGCATGGGAATTGCGTGTTTTTTCTGTTCTCACGGCACATCTGTCTGTTATCTTCGGATTGACTTGTGGAATATCTTTTAATATGCTATTGCTTTGACTTTTGAATGATTCATTTTTGAAGGTTTATTTGTGGAATATTTTCGAATAATTCACTCAGCCACATAGGATGGATTGACCTTTTTTTTGTCATTGTGGGCTTGGAATTTTGATTATTATTTAATTGAATGTGCCAATATTTCAATCTTTCATCGCTTTTTCTGATTGAACAGTTTGATCCTTGTATGTTTACATTGATTGAATTGAATCATTTTGTTGTTGTGACTTTTGTTGTCAATAAAGTAGACTTTAAAAAATCTTCGATGCTGATGTAATTTACAAACAGGTGCTTTAACATTACATCTCAATCTGCCACATATATTTACATCGCCAGGGGTATATAAATATGTCATACTTCGACTCTTCTTTAGGTTTCTATGAGATAAAATGTCGCACAAAGACTTGGGGCTACCGAATGAAATTGTCGCAATAAAAAATTGCAGCTGTGATAAACAGTGGCGGTTCTATATCATATCGAATTGGAGGGCAAGGCTGGTGCCAGATGTACTTTTGGAGAGGCACATATAAGTATAAAAAATCTTGCGTTACCACCTACCAAATTACAAGTTATTAAGGCAAACTCTCGTCTAGGTGGGCCAGTGGGGGTCTAGGACAGTTGACGGAGGTACCCTGCCCCCTTGGCTACCCCCTAGAACCGCCCTTTTGATAAACGCAGTGTTTGTGTACACTGAAATTATATTTCAAGCAATGCAGCCTCGGTTTGTGTGACACTCCTCTGCTGCCATATGTTAGTGCTTGCCTAAGGTCTCATCTTAGATTCTTTTTAATAATTCATGAGGAAGATTCCCGCGCTACTTTTAAGACGCAGGGGACTCTTGTGCCTTTTGTGCAACTTCAGTCACGACCCATCCTGCATCTTAGGTTGCGATACAGAATAAAGCCTCCAGCATCGTGATGGCCTACAGCAGTCAGTCATACTCGACGGCTGGTACATCTATCGGGATCCGAGGTGTGTTTCCCAGTCTCCCGCGGACGAGCCTGGCTTGGCTGCGTAACCTCCCTAGCGTGGACTTGGACCGCAAGGACCGCGATGAGAAGACCAGGGAGAAGCAGCAAATTGTGGCGCTCAATGACAAATTCGTGGCATTCATCGACAAGGTCAGCATGTCGGTGTTTAGTTAGCTGTCCGGCATCGTGTTTATTATCTAGGCCGATTTCCAGGCAGTAGCCACCGTTTGCGTGGATGGTTTTGTGTTTTCTTGTTCGGGATAACTTGATTTAAAAAACACAGCTAGTAAGCGTACTCCAGTTACTGAGCTCGTTTTCTTTAAATATTTATTTATTGACACTTTATAGTTAATTACTTAGTTTCCCTTTCATGTACCTGCTGCACAACCTTTCTTTAAAATCCACAGTTGCATCCCAGGTAAAGTTTATTGACAGTAGCACGCAGCAAAATCCGGGTTGTAATTTTTTGGATTATACACATCTTCTAACCACACCTTAAACATACACACATATGTACATATCAGCCTGCCGGAAGACGGGCAGATGATTTTATCTTTCACTATGTTAAACAAATACACCTTTCTCTGCCACGTATTGTACCATACTAAAATATAACCCGATCCTTTAATGGCAATTATAGCATATTACTTGTTTACTTGCATTCAAATACTGTTTTCTGGTTAAAATTATTTTTACATGCTCACAATAGCGTAATGGAAATACATGGAAAGTTAAAGCGTTTAATGTTTTGTTTAGCTGGTTGTTTTTCGTTTTGTTTGACGTTGTTCTTTGTTTGCGCTCTACTATTTATTTTCTATCCCGTTTCTATAAACTTGAAATTGTACTCACTCAAATGAACTGTGTACTGCATCCGCAATAATTTATAAATAGATCTGTAACGGATGATCTGATCGTATCACAGTATTTTTACTGGTTAAATGGTGAAGAATGAAAACACCTAAAGTATGGGCACAAAGGCATAATTTTTCAGCATCGACGCGAATAACATAAGTGGAAAAGATTTTTTTTTTTATCAAATGACACCATAATCTTATTAAAAAAAAAACCAAAAAAACAAATAACTTTGAGAAGTAGAACTGCACCCATGAGGCAGCACTTGTTTATAACGTATTCCAATCAATCATGGCTGGGACTTCGCACAATGAGGAACGCGGAAATGAATTAAAATGTGTTGTAGTGTGTCGTGGCCCTTCAAATGATCCAGAGAGTAAAAGCTCCCTCATCTGGTGAATCTTATTATTTTCTTCGTACAAAGACTTAGCATGAATGTACAGTATGTGCGAATATATACTGAATTTAATCATTTCCTTTGTGGGGGATGCTGTAATAGTTACTAAAAAACAGATATTACATTTTCTTTAATGGGAGAGCAGGCAGTGAACCACTGCTCTACTGCTAACTGGGTGCTGGTGGTACCAGCTGATCAGGACATGCCCTCTCTTCTCTGGAGTGGCTCTGATATGATTCCTGGTTGTTTGTGTATTTCAGGTTCACCATCTGCAGCAGGATAACAAGGTTCTGGAGGCCCGGCTGAAGTTGCTGCTGGAACAGGAGACCTACATGGGCAGCATCGATGACATTGTTGCTGAGTTAAGCTGCTCGCTCCGCAGTCAGATGGACACACTGGCCAGTGACCGAAAGAAGCTGGAGGATGACCTGGCCTGGAGCCAGGAGCAGGTGGAGCACCAGCAGAGGAGGTGAGTGCATCCACCTCTTGCAGATGGAGTGGGTGAGGGCTAGGGTTATGAGTCTGAAATCTGATCTCTATAGATGCTTGACAGGTTTGCGCAACCTTTTTCTTCAATGCTTTTGCTGCCAGACACTATGTGCCAGTTTCTCTTACTATGACAGTTACCTTCAATGATAGACCTTTCCTGAAAAATATAACAAAATGTTCCAGGAGAGGCCCTGTCAGCATGCAATTGAGCTATCCAAAGTACTCCTCTAAGCTCCTGTAAAATGTCCAACTGTGTAAATTCAATGCATGAATAAGGCATCAGCTATATAATAAGAATACTCAAAACGTCTCCCTGGACCAGGGAAAGAAATGTACACAATAGGAGGCCAGCATCAGCCACCATAATGGACCGGTGTGCTAGGAATGACCTTGCTGGAACTTTTATTATGTGTGAGTTCTAGCTGATGTTAGGAACGGCCTGTGCTTCAAGCTTGTGGCTTTGAATTCCATGCCTGATAGGTATGAAGAGGAGATCCAAAAAAAGACTCAGCTGGAGAACGATTTTGTCCTCCGCAAGAAGGTGGGAAGCGCTCTTGTCTGGTCTTCTGTTAAGTGGGTCTGTTTCTGTAGGACTTTATTAGATACATTTGTAGGTCATCATTATTTCCATTTTATCACTTAAAGTTTAAAATGTCATATACTCATTAGTAAGAGCTGCATGCGCATCAATGGTTGCTGTACAGTTTTTGATTCCCCTGGGATTCAGATTCATTGTTTCTTTACAGTTTTCACCTGGAAGTGTGTATATTTTGTACGTAGGATAAAACCTCTAATTTATGTCTTTCAGGATGTAGATGAGGTTTATCTTAAAAAGGTTCACTTGGAGCTCGACCTGGAGGACCTGACAGGAGAGTTGGACTTCCTGAGTAGGGGCTATGCAGAGGTGCGCATCTGTTCCAACCATCCAACAGGAGGCCTTGTCCTCATGCTTGACTAAATGAGTTTCATTAGCCTGATCTGTTCCACCCATTCAGGAAATCAAAGCGCTCCAGTCCAAAATCCAGAATGCTACAGTAGTCGTGGAAGTGAACAATAGGCACAGTCTGGACATGCAGCAGGTCGTCCAGGTTATCAAAGTCCAGTACGAGGATATGGCAGCCCGTGGTTGGGACGAAGCTGAGCTGTGGCACCAGAAGAAAGTGAGAAACCCCTCGTCCTGTTCTACTTTAGGTCAGCTCTCTGTCTCCAGGAACCTCTCACCTTCAATTTACTGCAGGCCCTGAGAGTTTTTTGGGGAAACTTTTGGAGAACGTGCTCTCTGAGTAGCTCCTCTATTCCCCCAAATGACTGAATGACCAGGAGAGTGATTCCCCCTGCAGGTGGATGACATGGCCAAAAAGGCACAAAAGCATGAGCAGGACATGCAAGACTTGAGGAGGGCGATTGGTGCCATAGTCCATCTCATCCAGAGACTTAACTCAGATGTGGAGGCTTTGAAGGAGCAAGTAAGGCACTCCCCTAGCTAATCAAGTGTAGCATCCTCCAGAGTACATCACATTAAGGGCAGGAAGGACCACCACCTTTAGGTGTGCTTCACCTGAAGAAACAGATAGAACCACCATCCTCAGGGAGCACCTAAAGGACCAGGTCACTTCCCCTAATTGGTCACCACGCTCAGAGGTACATGTTTCTTTTCCTGGATAGAAGCTACACACAGCATAACCGGGCATATGAGCCCACAGAAGCTGGAATATGAATTACTGTTCATTCTTGCTCTCTGTCACCCTTTCTACCTGTTACCTTGCTCTCTCTCTCACTCTTTTTCTTGCTCTCTCTCCCTCTGTCTCTCCCCCCCAACCATCTTTAATTTGTCATCACCACA
Organism: Gymnarchus niloticus; assembly: GCA_009936485.2. Classification (NCBI taxonomy): domain Eukaryota; kingdom Metazoa; phylum Chordata; class Actinopteri; order Osteoglossiformes; family Gymnarchidae; genus Gymnarchus; species Gymnarchus niloticus. The sequence goes on along the minus strand of JAACJT020010687.1, from coordinate 9,101 downwards.
CTTCTCTGTCATTGCTTTTTTCCCCATGCCTCTTTCATTCTATTCCCATTTTCTTTTCTACATGCCTATGTCTTCTCCTTCTATCCTTTCTCTTTTCTCTTTGACCTCCTTCCCTCCCACCAGAGGGAGACCCTGGAGGCTGCGATCCAGGAGGCACAGAACCGGGGGCAGCTGGCCCATGGTGAGGCGCAGGAGCAGATCCGTCAGCTGCAGGAGGCACTGAACCAGACCAAGCAAGACTTGGCACGGCAGGTATACACGTACCAGGACCTGATGAATGTCAAGCTGGCACTTGACATTGAAATTGCCACCTACCGGAAGCTTCTGGAAGAAGAGGAGAGCAGGTGAGTGGACAACACAGAGTTCAGAATGGAGAGCTCAGCACTGCTACCACGCACATCCAGGGAAGGAGATTTGAATTCCACCTCCATTCTGTGTCTGTGGAGTTTTCATGTTCTCCCTGCAACATGCATGTTTCCTCAGGGTTCTCCAGTTTTCTCCAGATAGGCTAACAGCAGTTGACACAATACTAGATACACCCTGGACAGGATGCTAGTCCATCGCAGGGCATATAAACTCACATACAGTCATGCTCTAGGGGCAGTTTAGACACACCAGTTTGGTCTAGTTGCATGTCCTTGGACTGCAGGAGGAAACTGGTGTGGCTTGAGGAAATCAGCCCTATACAGGGAGAACGTGCAAACTACACCCAAGGAATGGAGGTGGGATTTGAACCTCCGTCTCTGGTGGTGTGAGGCAACAGGGCTGATTGCATAGGCGATCCTAGACCCTTTTTAGGGGGGCTTCAGTCCTGCTATTTTTCTTCTCAGCCACCCTAAAAAGTTCTGGTCCATTTATGGGGTTAGTTCTTGAAAACATGAAATCTGACACATTTACCAATAAAACCAAAACCGCTTATCATTTCTTCTATTTACATACATATCATTGCCCTCCCCCATCTGAGGATTTCCTTTACGTTCTTGCGTATACGCAAAGCTCAAACATGGGCTTTTTTTAAATTGGACTGGTTTGAAAGATGAATTACATGACGCCAGCGACACACAGTAAGTTTATCGTTTGGATATTGTATCGTTCAGTGTAGTAAAATACTGAAACATGTCGGGTGTGTGCTTGGAAGGATTCTAAAGCGGGTTGAGGAGTGACACGAAGGTTTATTATACGAAGGTGTAAAGTCCAAAACAAAAGACGGGATCATCAAGGGACAATCCGAAAGGCAGAAAAACGGCTGGACCACAGCAGGACCAATGCTGGGACAGGCAGGACTAGGCAGGACCAATGCAGAAACAGGCAGGACCACGGCAAGACCAATGCAGGACTGAGGCAGGAACAGGCTGGAACAGGCTGGAACTACACAGAGGTGACAACAATGACTGGACTGGGGGAAAACAGGCCTGGGAAGCACTCTTAAAGACTAATAAGGAGGGGGAAACGCAGAACAGGTGTGCCCCACTAGGGCACACTGGGGAAACACAGAAGGAGCAGGGAAGCAGGGCATGACAAAACAATACATGGATTTAAATCATGTTGGTTAATCATGTTAAGTCTATCTACTTTATAACTGAATACATTTTTATGTGAAGTAAGGTTTTATCTGCTACTGAATGTCTATGAAAACAAACCCTAGCAGTCAAACTAATGTAAATATTTTTGGTAGCGTTAGCCTAATTAAATGTCTGTTTCCTCGTAGATGGATATAAGAAAATATCTTATATCAGGCCACCAGCAGGCGGGTGTGTATTGTAAAGGTTGATCCATGCGAAGGTAGTGTTAGCAGGGCAGGGGGTCTCTTCTCTTTTTCCGCATGTGGTATCATTACTGATACTTGCTGTGGACAGCACTTCATAGCCTTATATAAGAAATGTAAGCAAGTATTTCCTTTATGTATTTTTAAGAAGAATGGACCATATTTAGAAAAGAATGGACCATAACTTAGGGTATTGCAGAAGGATTTGATTCCTATGACTTTGTTTAACTCACTAAGGGCTGAGCCGCCATAAAAGTCAAATCCTAGAATCGCCCCTGGCTGGTTGTTTTATTTTTATTTTTATTTTTTATTTGTAAGAAAAATGGAATTATGTTCAAGAGTACGAGAATCTTCAGCAAGGCACTGAGACTGTCTGTCACTCTGTCTCCCTCTGTGCAGACTGTCTGTCTAGAACAACCACAGTTAGCAGCATAAGGTCATGGTTACCTTCCAGTCCTCAGCCGGTGCTCGTGCTGTCTCAATGGCCACCATTCTCTCCTCGCTTATCATCCTGACCATGTCTGCATGTATGTCTGTTTATGTATAAAGCCTCTGTAATTGTTCCTATTATCAAATTCTCCTCTGTGTTTTTCCTCTTCCTGATCGATTTCCAGTCACATCCTTGCAATATAATTTTGGCCTTTTCTATCTCATAATTGCCAGGCGGTGGTCTCCTTCCACTTACACCACCGGTGTTTTGGGGTCTCCTTTATTTTTTGGCTGCAATCTTCTTGAGTTTATTAATATGTCTTCTGCTTTAATAGTACTCCCAAATGGTAATTTTAGGTTACGGGGGATGATGTATTGAGCCAAATATTTTGTTTCCAAGGTTTTTTCCTACTGTTAATGTTTATAATTTTCCATGCTTTGAATGTTGCTCCAAACTACTTCCAGTCAGTTTTTTATTTAAAACAAAATATTCTGTTGTGTTGGGTTTATCAATGTTTTTAAAGACAGCGCTTCTATTTTGACTGATTGACAATGTACTGAAAAATAAAATATTACTAGGAGATTAGTTGTGTCTTGTTTTTCTCAAATTTCAGTTTAAATTGAATGTGAACCAGGTTTTTATTCCTCAGTGTGAACAAAGATGGTCCCTTTAAGAGTTTTACCCAATGTTTGTGAAGTACACATTTTGTAGAGGACCATCCCTTTAGGGATTTTACCCAATGTTTGTGAAGCACACATTTTGTAGAGGACCATCCCTTTAGGGATTTTACCTAATGTTTGTGAAGCACACATTTTGTAGAGGACCATCCCTTTAGGGATTTTACCTAATGTTTGTGAAGCACACATTTT
>JAACJT020010677.1:0-45845 GCA_009936485.2 Gymnarchus niloticus | reverse complement strand
CCTTTTGATACTGTCCATGGAGTTTTCTTGGCAAGGATACTGGAGTGAGTTGCCATTTCCTTCTCCAGGGATCACTTTGGTCTGAGTTCTCCACTACGACCTGTCCGTCTTGGGTCGCCCTACACGGCTTAGCTCATAGTTTCACTGAACTACGCAAGCCCCTTCGCCACGACAACGCAGTGATCCATTGAAGGGGTGACTCATTCATACTAGCAGGCTATTCAGGAAAAGCTTTCACTGAAGAACAGGGTGGGGAAAATAACTAGAGATGTTCCTTTCCAATGGAAAGTGATTAGTCAGTGTTAGTCCGTGGCACCTTGACTTTAACCTTTGCAATGTGCTGTTTGGTTATCTAATAAAAATATCCTAGACCAGAGCTTTGGAGAAAAAACAAATCACCAGTGTTTGAGGCAGTACCTGCCATGGGATGCTGTGTAATTGAAAACCAGAAGCTATGAATAAACCAGCTTCTTGGAGTGTCATTATTATTATTATTATTATTATTATTCTAGGCATAGGTGTGTGACTTTCAGTTGACTCCTATTTTTTTGTAATGTCTTAATCCAACTTATTGAGTTAGGACAGTGAAGCAGGAACAAGCCCAGGTAAAAAAAACCTTGACACAGAATCTGAAATCACATTCTGGGTCACATGGTGCTGAGACACATAAACAAAGTAATGAAGCAGAGGTGGGAAGCCCTGGCTGACTGCAGGGTTTACATGTCATCCAATACTTTGCTGTCCAGCTTTCTGGAGAACCATGGTGAGCAATGAGCTGTAGAAGAAGTTGCTTGTGGGAGATTTGAATTATTAAATTCAGGCTTTGATTCAAGCAGGCTGGGCAAGATTTATGAGTTAGCGGATGCTTAAAGAGTCAGGAGTTTCTGCATCTGCTTCTTAGGTGTGCTGTATGCCATTAGCCCATATATCCACCACTCTGTTAATGACTCTACAGTGGGAGAAACTAAGTAGAAACGGGGGGCAGTGAGGCCTCATAGCTCTGAGCACTGAGGGGTTGGAAATGGAATTTCCTAACCAAAATTAAATTAAGGTGCTCTGCTCCCACAATCATACAGTATTAATGTTCCTGAAACTTTTGCTGTAACCCAGTTCACTATTTTTTTTTTTGCAAAAAACCCTCTAGAGTATGGGTTTTCAACCATTCTTAAATCTCGGACCCCCCAAATGAAAATACACCACCCCTAATACTTCTAAGTACAGGACAGAGGAGTTACAGAAATGTATAGTCATTGTGCATGTGAAGTCTGTTTATGTTGAGTGGGATTCCTCTGGATTTCCTAGTTTACTTTTGCGGTTAAAAAACTGTCATCTCTAAATTGTGCCAGTGTGTGCCTCATGGTAAACTGGCATTCCACCAAAGGGTCATAGACTGTGCTTTCTGGGATAGGTTCCAGGCTCATCAAGATCCTGTACTGGATAAGCAGTATAGAAGATGGATGGATGTACTAAAGTCCAGTAGCACGTTTGGTTGGATAACTGTCAAATTTAAACAGTTATTTATAATATTTGACATTTTGAATATTGCCAAGGCTGCAGCCCTCAAATCAACTAATGAGTGAAGTGAAGAAACATGGATAAATAAAGAATCTGACACATGAAATGTATATAAGGGATGGGTCTAAAGAAGAAGCATTTCATGAATAAGTATTCCTCACTTACATATTCATATGTATTAAATAATCTTTTCATGTACGACATTCTAAAACCTAAGATTATTAAGGGTAACATTGTAGGCTTTGCTGCCATTTACTATTACATCGGAGAAATAGTTTGCCTAGAAAATATAGTAATAAAACGCTTAGTGCTTTAAAATTCTCATCCATATATGCAATGTTTGACCAAAGCACCTTTGGCAGAAATTACAGTCTTTGCCGGTGAATTGCAGGCTGGTCTATGTCCCTTTGGAAAAAAGCATTTGTCAAATAAATTAATGTAATGTAATGCAAAGGTAATTTGTCACATAGGCTTGGGGCAAATTTTACCCATTCTCCTTGGCATGTGTTGTCAAGGTTGTTAAATGACTGTTAGTGTGTTTCTGCGTGATTAAATGTACATGCATAACTGGATTGGTCCTGTTTTCCTCGTATCTTCTGCCTTTCTCTGGGTGGACTCTAGCAGTAATCCTGACTGGGCAGTGATAATGGTGTTTGTGAGATTTGACAGAACATCAGGTGAGGAACAGTACTTGAAGATAAGGATGAGGGTGTGAGAGGGAATATAGAGAAGAAACATCAGGAAGAGAGTGCCTGTGTACAGAAAACAGCAGCACCATAGCAAACAAAGCCCCTTCCAGTGTAGAACACAGTATCTGCCTAAACCTGGTCTTGGATTGAAGGGAATTACATCTTGCGTCCTTTCTTGAGTCTAAAGAACCTGCTACAAAGACTTTGTACCACAAGAGCAGGACTCGGAGATTCAGACTTCTTCTGAAGCATTTTTGAAATGGATTATTAACTGAGTCGAAGATGAGCAGTGATTCCACCCACAGTCACATGCAGGATCTTCCACAGGAATCCTGGAGTGTTCCAAGAGGTATCCAGGAACCAAGATGACCTCCAAGCACTGACCAAGTTTGTGCTACAGGAGGAAACATAAATGAGGGTCTATGTCAAAACGCTTGAGTGGAGGTGCTCTTCACCACTCCAAAGGATTTGGAGGAGGGGTAACACCATTCCATTGGAACCATGGAAAGAAACTTGACCAAGCAGAGCCACCGCAGCAATGCACTGTTAGCATTCCACACCGGTGCTTCATTTGCATGCCAGTATCATGAGGGGTCTAGTTGTTGTTGGAATTTTTATCTATTCTTAAATTAATGAATTTATTGTAGTTGTTACTTAGGAAGATCCCCTGGAGCAGCTATTTAATGTGCCTGAATGATTCCATCGGTCAGCACTCATTAATAAGCGGCTCAAGAGGATCCGTGAGAAACCGTGAAATGGTTGGCTAAATAAACTGCCAGTGTTTTCAAAGGTCCAGGGCAGCTTCATCCCTTCCAATAAATGTCTCCAGCTCCGAGGCGCTTTAAAATGTGCCCAGGTTGCCTGCGGTGGGAAAAGCCTAGAAGCAAGATTTTTATTCCGCAGGATAGCAGTTTAATAACAGGAAGGTAAATTTTCTTGGTAATGACCAGTACTCTATAGGGTAATCGATAGTACTGAGAATCTGCACGTGTGTAGTTATGTTTTTATGAATATATTTTATGCTTTGTTGAACAAATATTTACTCAAGGCAAGTATGTGAATGAGTAAACATTGTTTTATAGCTTTTCAGTTTTTAATGTACCTCAGGTCAGTGTATTCAGTGCATTTTAAAATGAAAGATTCCAAATGAGCAATCATTACTGCGTGAAAATGTGAAAATTGATACCTTGACTGCCTCAGGATGTCTTATGTTTCCTATAGCTACATTTCCATATCATTCCCCCATCCCTCTGAACTGAGTGAAAGTAGGAGATGTGGAATCAATCGGGGCTGTCGTCTGTCGAAAGCCTTGCTCTTCAGAAGTATTGATGATCACTCAAAGGGAGATCCACATCAGGATTCACTCGGGGTGGGGGGGGGGGGCACGCATGATACACAAGCTTGGCCAGGTTCACCAGTACGCTTTCACTGCTCAGAGAAAACCTTGTCTAACATCGAGCATATGCAGGTGACTCCAGATACCACCATTTTTAATCCCCCTCCAGCACCAAGAGAGTGACATCTTCCACCTTTAAATAAACATGGGGGGGCTTACATCTCCATTAGTGCTGATCCCTAATCTTTAACATCCTCAACCTGCTAATTGCTTTTTTACTTCCCTTGGCTGCTAATCATATGCAAAATAAAATGAACTAGATCTACTTAAAAGATGAAGGCTCGCTTCAGCGTTGGCTTCAAAACTGTCACAGTAATCCTGGGATTCTTTTTCAAATTCCTCCATGCTGTACGTCCAACTCTGAACCTATTCCAGCTCTCCTACTCCCTCCCTGCTCCCTCCTCACCTTGAGCTTGCAACTTGCAATCTTTTCAGCGAATAGAAAGCATTGTATGTGCCTATTATGCAGCCAGTTGGTGGATAAATCCAAGGCCTGAGTCCCCCATAGCTGATAATCCTTTGCCTCACAGACTTCACAGTGAAATTTAGACTTTCCAAGCACTCTGTGGAAAACCAGACACATGGGGCCCTAGGGTCTTGGCTGACAGTTAAAATTTACTCCTCACTCTATATAAAAACGTGAGCCCCTGCTGTCATGTTATAATCAGCAAAGGCAATGCTGTTTACAAAACTGATAATGGCACGGCTTTTCAGAGAATCGTGTCTTTTATGCCTAAGCTTGGACTCATTCTATTTGGAAACATGTATGATTCTCCCAAATAAAAAAACAAAATTTTGTTTATCGATCACATAATGCATCAATAGTGTCCTATTCTGAGTAGAGGTGTTTCTAGGTTCTGAAAACATCCGGGGCACATCCCAGAATATCCAGTGCTTTTCTCAGACCTTTGTAGTGAGCTCTAAGCTAGAATTATTTTTTTTAAATGTCAACACCTACAAACCCCACTTTCATTTTGTGAAAAAGCATTTTGTGATGAATATTGACAGGCTATTCCACCTATAACTGACCTTTGACCTTTGTTATACTCTCTTTTAATACAATATTTACACTGCTTTCTTTTTCTCTCTCTCTGTCTCACACATATACACATTTGTATTTCTATCCTTGTGGGACCTTTCATTCATTTCTATGGGCCTAACCCTAATCCTAACTATGACAACTGTAACCCTTACCAAGCCTTAACCATAAGTAACTTAAAAAAAATTAAGACTTTTGGCTTGTTTGGTTTTTTGATTTTTATAAAATTGAGTTTTCCCTTGTGGGGACACCACAAATGACAAATGTTTCCACAAGATAAAAATGTTAGATTTTTATTAGCTCCTGGAGACATTTTGTCCCCACAACATAAAATAAACATGGTATTCGCACACACACATTACCCTTTTCCACCAGTCCCCCTGACTCTAGCTCTGTTGGACAATGCTCACCTGAACCTGTACTTTCCTCTGGAAGACCATTAAATCAACTTATTAATGCATCAAGATAATTTCTGAGATCTATTCTGGACATTTCACCCTTCAAATAAATCCAATCAAGTAAATCATAATAGTTCATTACATTTACTTTATCATGGTTGAAATGATTTTTACTGTCAAAGTCCCATTCTAGTGTAACATCTTAATGTGAATTACAAAAACAGCTTGGTCCCATCATTGTATGATTGGCTGAGACACTTTTAAACGCACTGTAAAACACTCACTCAGTAAACACCTGAGCTTTGACTGTGTATCAGTATATATATTTATTAGGTCTGACACAATTAATTAATCAAGACATCTTAACATGAGAACTTCAAAAATGTAGATTCTTTAAAGATTTGTGTTAACTTTGTCTTTATTCATCTGTCAACATACAGTCTGACAGGCATGAATGAGGTGTGGGGGATTGTGAAACTACTGATCTGCCAGCTGGTTCCAGTAGCAGGAAGTGCAAGTGGTGGAGATGACTCAGATCCTTACCTGTGCCTGGCCCAGGAGAGGCTGCTGCTGCACCTAGTGTCCCAGGCTCCTGACCCTGAGAGGGCTGGTCTGCTAGTCTGCTAGACATCCTGATCCAGCAGCAGATGTGGCTGGGTGTCTCAGCTCAGCCTGTCTTGCTGTCCCCTGGTGTCTGGTTGGCCTCTCTACCCTGAGGTCCTGTTGGTGCCCACCTCTCTGTCCTCTGAGGTCCCATCAATGCCTGGATGTCCACCTGCCCCCTTAGCTGCAGCCTGGCTGAATCTCAACTCCCTGGCCACAGCTGGCCCTGAAGGAGTTAACTCTTATGATGCCTGGCTGAGGGACTTGAAAGGAGATCTCTGGACCTTACTCTGGTTCCTGCTTTGTGGGACCCTGCCTTGGTCCTGCCTCAGCACTGACCTGGGTTGCAGCCTTAGAGTTGTCAATGGTGTCAGCTGTGGTACTGGAAAGGGGCTGGCTGGATCTCCATTTCTTGGAGAGGGAGGTGGGGGGCATGCTGTTCAGGGTAGCTACTTGGTTCCTTGTTGTCAGGTCAATGCTCTGCATTGCCCAAGATGCCCTCCTGTTCTGGTTCTAGACCTGTTGCTCTTGGTGCTACTTTGTCATACTTGTTGCCTTCTGGTCCCTGCCCTGCAGTGCCCATGATGTTCTGCTGGCCTCCAGGTGCCCCCTGGTCCTGCTGACCCACTGAAGTTTGGGAATCTGTGTCCTGGGGTCTGTGAGGACCCTTGGGTGTCTTGCCCTGTTTGGTTTCTGATGTTTCCTGGTATATGCCCCCTGAGGCCTGTTCTGGTATGTCTGTCCTGTCCTGGTGGGTGTCATGCATGTTGTCTCCCTGGTTGTTCCTGAGCTTGGCCTGTTCAGTGCCCCTAGTGGTGTCCTGTGTCTGGTCTCATGCTTGTTTCCTGTCTGGGGTCTTGTCTGTTTACAGCCCTGTTTAGTCCCCTGTTCCTCCTTTTGTGCCTGGAGGGCATGCTTTGGGGAGTACAGTCATGCCCTTCTTACCTGCCCCTTCTGTTTTCCCCAGTGTGGCCCTAATGAGACATACCTGTACATGTCGTCCCCTTGTTACTCTTGTATGAATGTTCTCAGTCTGGTTATTGATGTTGCTTCATGTGGTTTGTGTACCTTGCTCCTACCTGGTTTTGATCCAACCTTGATCTTGTTTGGATCATAGTTAAAAAACCTTTCCATTTGCACTATGCCTGCTTCCTGGTCTTTCCTTGCTCCCAGTGTGACAATACATGTATACAAGTCTTGTTGGAAAAAGTTGATATGCATCACATTTAGCTTAGCATTTAACTTCGAAAGTAAATGTGTGCAGGAGCCTTTTAAACACTAAGTGGCTGCTGCATATTAAATTGGTGCTTTTTCCTTCATTGGGCATTCCAATAACTTGCAACATTGGGTCATATGGGTTACAGTGCTAAATCTGGACAAATGGCTGATTTTTGAAACAACCCAGATGGGGGGCCCAAAAAGAGGATGTGTCTGGGGAAACCTGGACATGTGGTAATGCTAAATACCATATACAGCAATGTGGAGCTTTAGTGTTGAGAGTGGTGTCTAACAAAATGCATGTGGTATTGTTTGCTATTAGCTTTGGTACACAATAGCATTTAATTAGCTACAGAGATTAATGTGCAACCATGAATAATTGCTCAGAATCATTCATGGGTATGCCTGACAATGTCCAAACATCTTGACTGGCTTGGTTTGGCTATTTGCTTTGGAGACACAAGTTAATTTTTGGGTGAGTTAGATTTTGCAGCTTAACCACACTGTTGTGTTGTATGCACAAACTGTTTAGAGAAGGCATTTCTAGTCGTCAGAATGTTAAGTATGATTCATGACATGTGCCAAAGCAATTAAACTAGAAGTAACGGGTAAAGTCATTCTTGCTCAAGAATGAGTCGAGGCTGCATTCGGCACATACTGGCAGGTTGGCGCGTTGCATTCTGGGATAAATCAACTAAAGATGGCGACGTCGTTAGGGTCTAACACTTACAACCGGCAAAATTGGGAAGATGCGGTATGTTTAAAGCACACTGGAACAGTTTGCTTCGAGTCATTTGTTAAAATGTTTAAGTGAATCAGTTCGTTGTTTATAATCTAGAAATTGTCTCGGGCGTGCTATCGAGTTAGCCGGTCATCTAACCTCCATCGCTGTTTAGTTGGTGGGAGGGGGAGAATTCCTCGTGCATTTCTGAGAGTTTATATGGCATAGTGGCGACTTGGTTCATTTTAATTGATATTATCCGTGATGTGCATTATAGTAATCTTGGCAACTCCGAAATTACAGGATAGTTTGGTTAAGTCGCAAGTTGCCCATAACGGAGTTACCTTAGTGTACCTATATGGATGCTTGTTTTTTTTTTTTTTTTTTTTTTAAAAAAAAGAGTTGTCGAGTTTATCTAGGCTTTTGGGGTTTGTGAAGCGCGGTGTTCCTTGTCATTTCATAGACGTGGTTCTTAACTTAATCATGCAACGTACAGTACTGTTTTCCCCAGTCCTCATAGGAGGTAATTAATAACGCATTGTTCTGCAAGGGGTCGGTCTATATATCTTTGTTCAGCTCCCCAAATATTTATAACATCTGTAGCAGCCACATTACATCCAGTCTGAAAGCTTATGTGCAGAGATGCTCAGCAATTAACTTCTTACTCTTTGTCTTGTGCAGTAAAGCTGCTGAAGGGTGATTCTTTGGTTTGCTGGACATTGAGTCTGACTCTTTAGTGCTGTTTTTTTTTTTTTTGAGAATAATGGGGCTTCCCAATAGTAGATTTTTAGTCTTAGGCTATTTGGTGGCCTCCCAGGTGCTGTGTATTACCAGGCTTTCATTTTTTCTGCACTATGCATGGTGCATATACAGGCCTGATGGAGATGAACAGGTGTATGCTCCAAACTTTGATGGAGGGCATCTTAATCACTTGTAGTTCTGTTGGTAAATTGTGCAAAACATACTGTTAGTCCGTGGTTACAGATGCATGGTCCTTGTGTGATCATGTGCTTGTGTGTTTTGCTTATTGCAGGATTTTCCCATCCTTTGCCAGACCTGTCTGGGGGAAAACCCCTACATCCGTATGGTAAGATGCTGTCTTATGCCGACCAGTGACTTCATTTAACGTGTATGTGTTTTGACCAGTGGTTTCTTGTAAAGTGTGCCCTTGCTAAACATGTGTTGTAAGTCTCTACTCACTCTCAAGTTGTTCAACTCTGAAACATTAACTGGTTGCCTGTCATTCTAATGTGGATGGTGTATGTATGTTTAAATTTCCTCTGTAGACCAAAGAGAAGTATGGAAAAGAGTGCAAGATCTGTGCACGGCCCTTCACGGTGTTCCGCTGGTGCCCGGGGGTACGAATGCGCTTCAAGAAGACGGAGGTGTGCCAGACTTGCAGCAAGATGAAGAACGTTTGTCAGACATGCCTGCTGGATCTAGAATATGGTCTGTTGCTCTGTGGCCACAACTGCTTAGCAATGCAGTTCTATGTTGCATTGTTTTGTGGACTTAAAAACAATAAGTTAAAATTTTGAAGCAATTTTGAATATTTTTAATTTTGTTTTAACATATGGGGTGTTTTGTCAGAATAGTGTTTGGATTACCAATAATTTTAGTTGACTTACTCATCTGTAATATGGCAGTTTAAGTTTTTTCCTGGTGATTGTTCTCCCCCCCCCCCAGGCCTGCCGATCCAGGTCCGTGACACGGGGCTGGCGGTCAAAGATGACATGCCGAAATCTGACGTAAACAAGGAGTACTACACCCAAAACATGGAGAGGGAGGTAGAGTGCTGGTCTTTGGGAAGTTTTGGCAGGAAGTGTGAAATGCAAGTTCACAGCTTGGAGCATAGTGTAAAGCTTCAGGCAAGCTGAGTACCTCAGGTCACATTACCATAGGAGCAGAACTCCAAAATGTTCTTACTGGGTCTGGGGTACTAGGTGAATGTGGGGGATGTCAGCAGGGGTTCTTGAATGTTCCAGTCTGTTATTAGTTTTATAGAATTTACTGCATGGCAGCCACATATGTCTTCTGCTTATTAGTGACACTTTACCCTCTCCACCTTATGGGAGCTATTTAGATTGTTTATGCAGAGTCTATCATTCTGAAAGGGCAGCTCTTCCAACCTTGTTATTTATAACAAGGTTGGCGTTTCTGGATGGCAAGCCACGGTGTCCCTTGTTTAAGAACCTGTCTTTACTGGTCTGAAACACTAGGTGAAACTTAGTATGTATGAACATCTGTATTCCTCAGTCATGTGCATTTATTTGCAGGTTTTATAAAACGGGAGTTTGTAAAGTTATTGATTTCAGTAGAGTTTGTTTTAGACTTTGTTTGCGGTGTGGTGGTTTATTTCATGTATCACGTTTAGGTTAAAACTTTCACGTGTGAGCTGCTTCTGAAGGAAGAGCGAAATACTATCAGATTTCGGTTAGCCATGAGGAACAGATCATTATTCCTTAAAGATTCTGTGTTTTTGCTCTAGGCAAAAATGTAGCTTTGTTTCAGGTCTGAGTCTCTTGTAAATGTAGTTACATCACCACACATGGGCTGGTAATACATTTCTATTGAAATCAGCATTTTTGGGGGGGTTATGCAAAAATGTACAGCAGAAATTTACACGCTTTCAAGCTGATTAAAAGCAGTGATGGGTGCTTCACTGCACATGAACCTGCTAGTATGTAAACTTTTCAATTTGATTGAAAATTGTGCTGTTCAGACTGAAAAGAGATGGTGTCTCACTTTGTGAAAGTGGGCCAGGCTACTGACAGGGTGTCAGGAAGCAATACGCTCAATCTTGGTGTGGGCTAATCTTCTGGAAAGTGAAATGTTCAGAAATTACATCTTGGCCCACTTGTTATACATCCAACATTAGAATCGCTTGGCTGTGGGTTAACAGTCTTTTCAGTAACTGAAAAATGAACACGCATCCAGAACATAAAGTATTACCAAGAACCAGTTGGAACCCCCCGGTATATTGCTTTTTCACATTGTGAGGTTCTTGCACATGCATTTATAAAAAAATTGTTAGCACTCATTTTGAATAAATGACCTTATGAGGATACATTCAGTGGGAGTATGTTGAATTATACTGAGGTTATCAAACATGGTGACACTACCAAAATTCATCTGGAAGTATTTACCTTGTTTTTCATAACTGCACATAATCAGTGGTTCTCCTCTAACTCATTCTGCCTCCTAATTCCTTAATCCTCTCAGCTAATATTAAACTGTCCACATCACCAACACAGATCACACTTTGATCAAAAATCATCATTCACTTTCGGCTGCTCCCATCAGGGGTCATTACAGCGGACCAACAGTCTAATCTCCTCCTGTCCTCCACATCTCGCTCTGTCACACCAACCACCTGCATGTCCTCTCACCATATCCATAAATCCTCTCTTTGGCGTTTCTCTTGCCTGGCAGCTCCATCCTCAGCATCCTTCTTCCAATGTACTCGGCATCTCTCCTCTGCACATGTCCAAACCAACGCAATCTAACCTCTCTGGCTTTGTCTCCAAACCGTCCAACCTGAGCTGACCCTCTAATATACTCATTCCTAATCCTGTACATCTTCGTCACACCCAGTGCAAATCTCAACATCTTTACCACCTCCAGCTCTGCCTCCTGTCTTTTCATCAGTGCCACCATCTCCAACCCATGTAACATAGCTGGTCTCACTACCGTATTGTAGGCCTTCCCTTTCACTCTTACTGGTACCTGTATGTCAAAAATCACTTCTGACACTCTTCTCCACCCTGACTGCACTCTCTTCTTCACCTCTTTTCAGCACTCTGTTACTCTGAACTGTTGACCCCAGGTATTTAAACTCATCTACCTTTGCCAGCTCTACTCCCTGCATCCTCACCATTCCACTGTCCTCCCTCTCATTCACACATGTATTCTGTCTTATTCCTACTGACCTCCTTTTTAGAGCATACCTCTGCCTCTCCAGGGTCTCCTCAGCCTGCTCCCTACTTTCACTACAGATCACAATGTCATCTGCAAACAACATAGTCCACGGGGACTCCTGTCTGATCGTCTGTCAACCTTTCCATCACCAATGCAAATAAGGGCTCAGAGCTGATCCTTGATGTAATCCCACCTCTACCTTGAACGCATCCATCGCTCATACCACAGACCTCACCACTGTCACACTGCCCTCGTACATATCCTGTGCCACTCTTACATACTTCTCTGCCACTACATACTTCTTTTATCCGTCTGTAGTTACTACAGTTCTGCACATCACCCTTATTCTTAAAAATCGGTACCAGTACACTTCACTCCTCAGGCATCCTCTCGCTTTCCAAGATTGCGTTAAACAATCTGGTTAGAAACTCCAGTGCCATCTCTCCTAAACATCTCCATGCTTCCACAGGTATGTCATCTGGACCAACAGCCTATCCATTCTTCATCCTTTTCATAGCTGTCCTTACTTCCTGCTTGCTAATCCGTTGCACTTCCTGATTCACTATCCCAACATCATCCAACCTTCTCTCTCTCATTCTCTTCATTCATCAGCCCCTCAAAGTACTCTCTCCATCTGCAGTACTTTGATCAAAAATATGAAAGTTAACAGTTGTTTAAACTGTATACTCTAGTTAGATTTTGTGGAGAAAATCTTCCTCTCGTTCTCTCTCCACACTTCCAAAGCACTGTGAATGTCAAAGTGTTCCATCTTCCCACCCTCTATTTTGATCAGCATCAAATTGTCCACTATGTTAGAACCTCCCTGAGAAGCAAACTTGGTTTTAATTTGATTCTGAGCACGGAGACCTCAGTATCAGTGGTATGTGTGGGTTCTGTGAGAGCCAACATCACATGCTTCAGTAAGTTCTTGCCAGTATTTTGTGAGCTGGTGCACTGAATACTATAAACATCAGTCTGCTTTACAGTTTGCGACTGCAACAAATCAGTTTCAGGCAGAGCAGCACTTGTTTCTGAGCTATATGCAGAGGAGTCAGGGTGGGAAGAGAAGCCATTTTCATTTTTGACAGCACTGTCATTTTTATGTGAATTATCAACATTAATACATTTAGGATTGGGTGATTTTTGAGGCTTTGACTTAGCTTTTTTTGTAGGAAAATGTAGAGCATACAGCTTTGTGTTGTGCAGGTTCTATATTGGGAAGCATTTCTACATGGCCAAATGATGCCTTTTCTGAACTTGTCTGCATTATTTAAATAAAAAAAAAAAGCTAGCTTTTTTTAATTTAATTTTGCTATGACTTGGTTGGTCTTTATATTACTTGTCTGTTTTCAGGGCTGCGTCATTCTGCTCCTTGGTGAGGAAGGAGCCTTAATGGAAAAAGTAACGTGGTTATTGCCACTTCACGCATTTCAAAATATAAATGCACAGAAGAGAAAATATGTATTTATCTTGTTCTGATTTAAAGACACATGTCACCAAAAATTTATTCTAAGGGTTACACGGAAATGTATATATTGAGCCCAGTTCTGATGTGAACCATTCCCCCACAGATCCAGAACTCAGAGGGGACGAGGCCCGTGGGACAGCTGGGCAAGGTGCCCAGCTCCAGCGACATGCTACTAAAGCTAGCCCGCACCACGCCCTACTACAAGAGGAACCGGCCACACATCTGTTCCTTCTGGGTGAAGGGCGAGTGCAAGAGGGGAGAAGAGTGTCCCTACAGGTGAGTATGTCCTCTCCACCCTGCTGCTGTGTTTGACCTTGGGGTGTAACTGAGGGCTTTGACTTGCGATGAGAGGTCTCTTTGAATCTCCACATCAACTTTAGGGAAACAACTTGCTTTGAGTTACTTCAGTAAAATTCCTCCCTATATAAATTGTGAGGGTAGTATTTGTTGGGAGATTTTGTGCATTATGAGAGTGTGTGTGTGTACACAAATGGGTGGTTCAGCTGGTAGTTCTGTCACCTCCAACCTCCAAGGGTTTGGGGTTGGAAACTTGACTTTATGTGAATGTTGCATGTTTACCTTTGATTTACTAGCAGAGTACAAGACATGCTGTTTGGTAAATTGACATATAAATTCTCTGTAGTGTGTGATTTTGGGTGTGCCCTGTACTGGGCTGACACCCTTGTCCACAGTGACCCCTGCCTTGTACCCAGTGCTTCCTATGATTGGTTTCAGGGCTTTCACTCATATTGAAGATGTATGGATATATGTAAACACTGTGGGGTATTGGGTAACGCTTTAGGCATGCTGGGTTGTATGCTTCAAAAGACCAGCTGTACCTAGTTTTTCTTGTAGTACTTCTGATGTACCCAAGGTGGTGCAGTTGTACAAGAAAACATTTAAAATGTGCTGTTTTTTCACTAGGAATATGTTAAAAGCTTTGTTCTGAAATCTTGGTTTACTACATGCATGACTTTTTTTTAAATCTAATTCCTTTTAACTTATACATGTCAATTGTCAACTTCCAACCCACCCAGGCATGAGAAACCCACAGACCCAGACGATCCCCTGGCTGACCAGAACATCAAGGACCGATACTACGGCATCAACGACCCGGTGGCCGACAAGCTGCTTAAACGGGCATCCACCATGCCCCGGCTGGACCCTCCAGAAGATAAGAGTATCACGACACTCTATGTTGGGGGACTGGGAGACACCATCACAGATATGGACCTCAGGTGAATGGCTATATCATACCTCTAGGCAGGTTTAAGCAATAGGAGAAGCCAGGTTTATTTGGCTAGAGAGTGGCTCCAGTTGATATAACTTCATAAATGAGATTCTTTATAACCTCCACTCCCCAACTTTCTTTGCACCATCCTCCAGGAACCACTTCTACCAGTTTGGAGAGATCCGCACCACCACCATTGTGCAGAGGCAGCAGTGTGCTTTTATCCAGTTCGCCAGCAGACAGGCAGCTGAGCTGGCAGCTGAGAAGTCCTTCAACAAGCTCATCATCAATGGGCGCCGGCTCACTGTCAAGTGGGGCAGGTGAGGACTCTGCTCCTGTGCTGCCTCTGGGTGAACTTTGATTGTTAGCCAAGTGATGATGAGAGATCTCAATGTGTCCGGAAAGAAATCATGCCTAATGTGAGAGCCTGTGTCTGATATCCCCAAGGATGATTCCAGCGATTAGGAGTTAAAAGTGGTGGGTTGACTGTACCTGTCTCTCCCAGGTCCCAGGCAGCAAGAGGAAAGGAGAAGGACAGGGATGGACTGAGTGAGTCGGGGATAAAGCTGGAGCCAGTGCCAGGCCTTCCTGGAGGTGCGTGCGTGCGTGCGTGCGTGCGTGTGCGTGCGTGCGTGCGCGCGCGAGAGAGAGAGACTCCATTCCTCTACTGTAGGGGCACCTCAACTATCCTGAAAGCTGTACTCTGCCCAGAGATCTCGGTAAATTTTAAATTGCTTCCATGTGTAAGATTAGTTGTCAGAGATTGAATCATCTGTGTCAGGACTCCAGAACTGTTATGGCCGTGAGTCTGAGAAGCTGGTCTTTTTAGTCAACTTATCTCTGATTTTCCTGATGTGTTTGGCATTTTCCTCATCTCTACAGCTCTGCCCCCTCCGCCGACATTGGAAGAAGATGCCACCGCCAACTACTTCAACCTAGGCCCAAGCACATCCCCTTCTGTCATGAACATGGGCCTCCCTCCTCCTCCTGGCATCACACACCCACCTCCTCCAGGTACTCTGGGTTGGCTGTGGTCCTTCAAGGCACTAAATGAACTATACTACTGCTATTTCTCTTTTTTTTTTTTTTTTGCAGGTTTTGGACCTCCCATGTTTCATTCGATAGGTTCCATGGGTCCTCCCCCACCCCCTCCCGGTCAGATCCATTACCCTTCCCAAGATCCTCAGCGCATGGGTGCTCACGCCAGCCGCCACGGTGGCTCCTAGTCTCGTGGCTGCCTGGGTGTCTGACAGCACTCTGGTCTCTTAAAGAAGTGGGCACTTGGTTCTTAAAATGGATGCCTCCAAACTTGCTTCATACATATCTGGTTTTAATTCTTTTACTGAACCTAAATCCTTTAACTGAGTTGTAAATGAAAACATTCCCCAGACTCCTAGTTTGTAAGTTATGGGCCATTACTTGAATTTTTTTTTTTTTTTTTTGCAGAAACCGTATATTTACTTTGAGGTGTGCGTTCCTGTGGTGTGTGGAAACCATAGCTGCCATTCCTCTGCAGTTTTAACCATCTTCACATCCATTTATTTCTGTAGCACTGCCTTATGTTTGGAGTGGGTGTTGGTTTATTAGCATGGCTTTTGGGCCAAAAGGCTTCTGTCCATGCTGATACTAGATTTTTCTGTATGGTGACTGGCCTGGTCAGACTGATAAGACCTGAACCCAGGAGATGGTAAGTACAGGAAGAAACCCACAGATCGTTTACCTGACCTTCAACATGACTGCTTTGTTGGTTCCCCGTCTTTCAGGAGACAATAGGACTTTTTCCAGAGTGATAAACATGAAGGCATATTGTATGCCTCAAGCCTGTTGTCTGGGACATTTTGGAGGAACCAGTATAGTATTTTTTAGCAGGAAGTTCATATTATCTCTTAGTTCCTGTGTTTGGAGTTTGACTTATGGGGTTTTTTTTTTTTTTTTTTTTTAAGTCTGACATTTACTTCAAATATTAAACAGTATTGGTCTTTTTGCTGGCTGTGGTTATTTCCAAAGGATTGTGTTGTTGCAAATGACTCTTCTCATGCTAGTCCTAAGCTGAAGTGTACAAGAATCATACCTTGACATTTAGAGAATACACCCATCTCATGTTTGACCCTTGTTGTTCATATTACCACTGACATTAATCATTTTTTGAGTACTAATTGCTGTGGAAGTATTAGTTTATTTCTCATATGCCCCTTCTTCACTACGACTGAAAGAATTCACTGGAAAATAGAATGGAGACACTCGTGCATAAATACACAAGCCAGCATTCAAGTATACTTTTTGGTTTTTACAGTTAAGTGCTATAAATAACATATGAGTTTTATCATGTAATTCTGTCAATTTTTTTTTTGGTAGCAAACATTGTACGAGTAATAACATTGTCGTCTTCACAAAAATACCTGACTATGAGTGACTAGGGAAAAAGTGACGTATCAAAAATAGAAGTATTATGAGCTATGCAATATGTAATCCAGTGGTGGTTTGTAACAGATCTCCTGTAATGTATTTACTCTTGGTATTTTGGCGAAAAGCTTATTTGAACTATTTTCTTCAAAGGATTTTTCCAAATGGGATTATGTGTATAAGTAGGCGTAACTGTCTCCCTGTGAGGAAATTAGCATTGGCTAAGACTTCAATCTTGTTTATGTGAAAT
The DNA here is from genome assembly GCA_009936485.2 of Gymnarchus niloticus. Lineage (NCBI taxonomy): Eukaryota > Metazoa > Chordata > Actinopteri > Osteoglossiformes > Gymnarchidae > Gymnarchus > Gymnarchus niloticus. The sequence continues at coordinate 28,996 of JAACJT020010677.1, read as the reverse complement.
GGTTGTGGCCTAAGCAGTAGACTATGATGTACTGATATAAGGATTCATTCTGAAATGTTAGGTGTAGTGATGAATTTGAGCAATGAAAACACACCCCTGGAAGGGAGCCTGATTTGGGTTTTCATGTGCAGCGTTGTGGAGGTGATGCCATCTGGAACATGTACGGTGTCACTGCACATTGCAACAACCGTGAAGCCATTCAGTCTCTTGTGGATCACCTCTGGGTTTTCAGTCTCTTTCTACCCTGGCTCACAGTTCGTTTGACTCTGGTGTATAGAGCTTCCCCCAACCACGGGGTGCCCGATTAAAATTGGGGCGCTTGGCCAGGTGATCCCAGGGCATGCTGAGTTCTGGTGGGCTTTCCTGCAGCTCAGACCCCTGGATGGGTGGGATTACCTTTGCTCCTGCAGATCCTCCAAATGGTACTGGTGCTCTAGAGAAGGAGATATCTGGGTTGTAGTCATACCAGTATTTACATAGCAGTAGCCACAGAAATTGTGTTATTGCAACTGCTGTGCTACATCTAAAGAGAACAGTGCAGTGACCTCATATAAAGTCATAAGGGTTTATTGGCCAAGGGCTATTAAATAAACGGTTTAGAGGATTATACTCATGAGTCTTTGGATTCCAACTTGCTCCCTCACATATTCCATAATGCTTAATTACCCCATGACTGGGAATGATTGCCAAGTAATGATGAGTTGGATCAAACATTATGAAAACTCCTCAAGACCACATAAAGGAGGCCTACATTGTTTCATGGACTAACAGACCAAGGTGCCGCAGTGTTCTCTGCAGTTCGGAAATCTAATCCCTGATGCTCTCAATTTGTCTGGGGGGCTGAAAGTTATGAGGCAGGCTGGGGTGTTGCCTTTCCTCTCCTCGATTTAAATAGACGGTAGATGACTGAAGCCCTAGGAGATTTCAGCTCAAACCAGGATCTGGTTTCCACTTGGAAGACAGAGTGGAAATATGAACAAGTGCCAAGTTAAGCGCAGAGCGCCTTTTAAGTTGATTTAAAAAATTAGTTGTGTATTTTCATGTGTAATATGCTGGACTTTTTTTAGAATTGCTTCAACTGGTGGATGTCTAGAAAAAAGGCCATTATTTTGTTCAATTTGGATCCAAATAAGTAGTCTGTGAGGTTGGGGATAGTAGGGCATGAGGAATCTGAATCATGCTCTTTCCTGGACCTACCTGTTGAAGCACCTGTAGTTGGCTGGCTGGAGTTTCTGCGTTGGCTCGGGAATCTGGATGTTAAGGGTGCTAAGAAGCTCCTCATTGGTGCCCAGAGCTTCCCTCCATGGGGAGCAGTAGGACTTTGGGATCACCGTCAGGTTGAACTTCTCACGAGGGATCTCCTTCAGAGGACCTGAATAACCTGAGCCGAGGAACAGGGGCAACTTCTTGACAGAGGAACTCACCCCTCTGGAAAAGCTGGAGGGAAGGAACTATTGAATAGGATTTGAGTTACCTGGGGCCAGGGTGCTTGGGTTCCCTTTCTTAGCTGATGCTTGATTCAGAGCTGATGCCAGACTGTGCCTCCCTGGCTGGATTATTAACTCCGTGCGAATGTTCTCTTTCCCCCCGAGGGCATCTTGTGATGCCACTGTCTGCTGTACCTCTGAGTGCTGCAACATCATAATAGAATCACACAAAGAGCTTTTTAAGGGCGTTCATCCAGTTACTATATGTTTAGAATGCTGCCAGCAACTTTTTCATAGTGATGCTTTTGAGGGACATTAGACCCAACAACCTCTGTACAAAGTCACTGATAAACCTAAAAATGCACTTATCCATGATTTAAACACTTATCTTGGTGGGGGGTGGGGTACCTAGAGTGTTTTATAAGCAGCACTGGGCACAAGACTGGGGGAAACCCTAGGCAGAATGTTGTCATAGGGTACAGGCACACACTTAGTCCTACTCTGTGGGCAATTTAGAGACCCCAGATAGCCTAACTGCATGTCATTGGACTACAGGATGAAACTGGAACTCACGATGGAAACCCACACGTGTTAGAGACAGGATTCAAACCCCCATCCCTTGAGGTGTGATGCAGCGATATTACTCACTGAGCCACCGTTCGGCCGTAACCCTCAAGTAAAAATTAATAATCAATTCATATTGATTTTAAATTTCTGAATTTTTAAGTAGACTCTTGACCAGTGCATGAAAAATAAACATTTTTGATGGGCTTCTTTGCCACTTAGTAAACAGAGTTATATCTGCTTTTTGTGTTCTACACTGTCTCTCCCCACGTTATAGTCTTCTGCTTGCACTAATTCTCCACAGCAGGAACAAGCAGCACAGCAGATGATGAGATGGAGCATTAAGCTGCTAGCATCGCACCATCTGGGGCTATGAGCTGCAAATCCTTATTGGCAAGCTTGCATGATGGGTTTGCAGAAAGAGGCAACAGTAACTCTTTGTGGTTCTTGGTGATGTTGGGAATTGTTCTTGCTAAATAGCCCAAAACTGTTATCTTACAATTCCAGAAGCATCTGCAGCATTCTCCAGGGTGAACTTTTCCACTCTTCTCTGCCTCTCCAGAAACATGCGGGAACCCCTGTTGGACTGTAGGTTCAGCTCCTCCATCTGCAAATCTCTTGGCATGCTGATCTTCTTCCCCAGGTCCAAGCGTTCTGGTGCATGCAGACATGTAAGAAAAGTGAATCATTACAAGAATAAGTTATCACATCATTGGCTATGGTGATGAATGGAAATTGGGCACCAGACAGATTCTTCATATTACACATTTTGTATGTCACTAAAATGTATCTTCTCTAAATTAATTTGTATGGTATCGTTGTATTCTTGTTTTTTTAAGCATGGCATCAGCCATATTGAAATCAGCTGCTCTAATTTAGCTTGGAATAGACTCAAGGATATGTCAAGTCTTACATGTTTGTTATGGGCACAGTTGTGTGGGAGACAGGTTATTAATAGGCTGTTTGGAAGCATGTTTGTGAGGCAGGTCTGCTCAGCAACAGTCACTGTATTTCTGAGGCTGTGCCAGAAATTGTGACAAGAACCGCCTGGATGTGTCAGTATAAAATACACCATGGAGGTCACATTTTGCTGGTGTCCTCTAAACATGTGCTGGTATCAAAGCAGGAGCTGTGATCATCGGAAAATTGTATGTAAAATAAAAACTCTTTGGATATGCCTGGAATGATCAGTGTGCTTGGAGTCTCCTCTCCTTAGCAGAGAGTCATGATGAAATGCAAGATCTTTCCAGTACATAATCATTGGAACATTTGGATCATGCTCTCACACATTGATAATGGCACCATAATTTGGTCTTGCTCCTAAATGCCTGTTTTTCAGGCTTAACCGTATTATTCAGATCAAGTAAGAAAAACATAGTTTATGCAGCATTCTATAATGCATAATGGCGGTGTTTTGTTTTTTTTTTTCTTCTTTTACCTCCCCGAGCCTCTTTTGACAAAATTATGGCCTGTTGTTTCCTTTGCCTGGACAGGTCACTGTTTGGTGCCTGTGACATCTTCTGGATCCTAGAGGACCTGAATGAGGAAGAAACATTAAATTCCAAAACACGTTGCACCATGCGAAATACTCTGAGAGGTCTTCTCAAGATGCAGTTCAAAATGATATAGTTCATCATCTATCATTCCATTCATCCTCCATCCAACTGCTTATCCTAGACAAAGTCAAAGGTCATGAAAATTCAATAAGATTAAAAATGGACCTGATTGATATCATAATCTATGGATTATCATTTTACTGCTGCATTCCAGTCAGTTTACTTTTGACAGCTGAAATATGACACCAGAATAGCTGATGAACCCATAAAAACCAACAACCGACACCAAGGTTTAATTTAGCTCAAGTTTCAAGAATCAGTTGAATCCAAACACCTAAATCATGCAAAGCTGTCATTCTATAGATTTTCAGGGGTAAAACCCTCTACTCCAGTACTGTATGTCTCCTTTCTGATATTACTTCGTGAAACCAAGTCCCCCTTGGCACATAACTCAACAGCCGTCAACTAGTTATAACCTACAGTGATAGACGACCTGCCCCCTCGCTCCCCTCTCTTTAGCGGCAACATAAATTGGACAAGTAACTATATCTGAACTGCATGATCCGCTGTGCACTAAAGGTAATAAAAACAGTGGATTTGGCATAAAGCAAATAGAGATGTTAATTGGCTCTGGTCCAAGGCAGGACTCCCAATCCATGTGTAGAACCGAAGACAGGCAGCTGGAAAAAGTGAAGACATCATTATTCAATTCAATTCAATTTCATTATTACGGGCTATGCAACAAGTTTCCAACATCAGGAGATTTCACTGGATATCCTACACGGACGCAATGTTTATCATTTCCAAGCTGTTGCAAGGCAGAGTGTCCACTGAGGGAAGATGGGAATCTAAGCTCCTCACCGAGACCGATTCTTACCTACCTGTCAGCCAAAGACGTTCAGATATAGGTCTGTGCTGCTGGAAGCCTGTAGGGGTTTCTTTAATGGGTTAGTGATGCTTCAGTGTCCCAAACGAAGACCGTGCATCTGCGAGGTACAGCTGGGATAAGGTCTGGGCTTCTCCTGCTCACTTACATCACAGTTTTATTTTAGCCCAAAGCTGGTCTCTTCAGTGTAGAGGGAGCAATGGACTTGGATTTATGCCCCCTGTCTCCACGTACCGGCTAATAAAAATATGATCTGGGCAAGTAGGACTCGTGCGGTCGTGTGAAGAACAGCTGACACAGTCTAGGCCATGACACTGGACCCCCTGCCATCCGCCTTTGAGACCCTCCAGAAATTCCCAGTGCATGCATGAGTGTTGACATCATGCACAACACCTGCACACCTCCCGTCCTGTCCATATTTGTAGAACAGTCAATGCAAGGTCAAAGGTCAATTGTAGTTAAAAGCAAAAGATTCACATTACTGTTTAATCACCATGAACTTACTATGTTTCTCTTATACATTTGTCTTGGTTACTCAGTTTTTAAGATGTTATCCATGGAGTCATTTTCTAGGTAAGTGAAGTGTGACTGCTTCAGTATAACCCTTCAGCAAAAGACTGATGCATGTTCAAACAAATTGTGATTTTAGAATGCAAAGGAAATCTTTTGCAATTTACTTTGGTGAAATGGCTTATAAATTTTTCCCTGTGAGACTCAGAAGCCATGATGAAATGGCTCTCTCACTTCTGCTGAAAATCTTAGTGTGATCATCAGTCTTATCTATTTTGCATAAGAAAATGACAGCAACATTATAGTTTTTACTTAATAAAAACATGGCCCCAGAAGCATTTGACAAAAGTGATTGAGTTTATCTTTGGTTTATCTGACAGAAGTTTTTATTTTTATGACACCGCTCATTTGTCTGAAATTAATTTTAAAAGTTTATCACCATATTCTTTAATATGCATTAATATTATTAAGTCATTGTTAGACAAGTTAATGCCAGTTGTGGGCATCTTGCAACACAGCAATGATATCAAAGAGAATTAACATGCTGGCAACTTGCTTTGATGAGCTTTCAGTCAATCTCAACTGCAAAAAAAAAAAGTAAAAATGTATGTGTCCATGCCTGTGTGCATATGTGGCTCAATTAATGATCATCTGTGTAGTAAATCTAACCGCACTAGATGTGTGTGTTTGTGTAATGTGCGTACATCTGCTTGACTTTGGGAATATTGATGATCATCTAACTGTGTGCAATTCTGATCTTTGTGTGTAATAAAAGCTGGCTCCTGGCCTTGCGGGAGAGACCCTTTATGGCCAACAGGTGCTTCTGAAAGCTAGCTTAGAGTCTGTTCCTGTCATGTATGAGTGCAGGAAGCACAGAGGGCCACCAGGTAATGACAGGTGACACAGGACAAAGCTCTGTGTGACTGTGTGACTCTATTAAAGACTGACACTCTTAGCCCTGCCAGAAGTGTCCTTTGAGTCCAGAGCAACCAACAGCTCCTTGGTGAAGAAGACTAGAGGGGAAGCAAGGGATGGTGTTAGCTGTACATGTAATTTCTCACAGGCTTTTTAGAGATCTCAATTTGGTAAGAGTTTCTTACTAAAATGTATCACAGGCAGAAAACAGAAGGATAGCCAGTCATTTCCCTACCGTTGTTCCTCTCTTTGCAGTCACCAGTGTCTTCAGGAGACAGAAGAGCAACAGTAAATACCCACCTTCCCCCTCAGTGTTATGTACGGGCTGCTGTGCGAGAGTCTCCACGACTTCAGTAAGGAGTCGTATGGGGATGACGTGTGGAAGTTGGTGCGTGAGCGGGCCGACGTGAGGCTCCACTCTTTCGTCACACACCAGGTGTGTGTGAGTGCAGGGGTCCTTGTGGCACTATCATGATTACAAGGGGAGGATGCCAAACACACCTGTCATTGGAGAACTGCTTAGATCCAGCATGTCTGCCTGAGGTTACAGGGTACACTGTGTCGAGGATGAGGGGGGTTTTTGTGTTCATAGTTTAGAATGTGGGGGCTTTAAGGAGTAGTATTACAAATATGTATAACAAATTGGATTGTGGTTTAAGAGAGCTTGTCTGTGATTGTGATGTCTGTGAATGTGTGTGAAGGACAGTCTGTCTGCCCGTCAGGTCTACAGTGAAAGTGTTATTCCTCGGATCGCTAACGCAGCCAGTGGAGTGACCAGGACTCCTTACAATGAGCTGATGAACTCATGGGGGGTCTGCTTCCTGGGTTTTGTGGGAAAATACAGCTATGACGGGATCCTGAAAGTGGGGTGGAATTTAAAATAGGAAGGTGCTAAGATGCAGTTCAGTTTGTCTGATGCTGCCAAAGCAGAGATTTCTGGACTCTGTGGCATCTGTTTTTTTCATAGAATTTGGAGTGAGACTGTGTCTCCTTCTGTACTGAGTTAACACTCAACATTTCTTCATTATAGTTTTGTTTTGTTGGATGGGTATGAGATGTCACATTGCGCTCTGTGTGTGTGCTCTAAGTTGTTTGTTTTGGGATGGCTTAGTGTTTCAAGATGACCGCCTATCAGAGTGTGGTGTGTGTGTCAGGATGAATCCCTGCTAGTGTGTGGTTGCAGTTGATTATCATATGTCAGCGTGTGGTTGTGTGTTGTGATGGGATTATCGCATGACAGCACGTGGTCAAGACTTGATGTGGTAGATCACATGTCAATTTTGTCAGCCTGACTGTGTGCCACAGGTACTGGGATGGCATGTCCGTGACTTTGTAAATGGGCTGGACAACCTGCACGAGTACCTGCGCCTCAGCTACCCCAAAGTCCAGCCCCCCACCTTCTTCTGCCAAGAGGAGTCTGCCACAGGAGTTACCCTCCATTACAGGTTTGTTACAGGAGAGAGAGTATGGCGGGTCATGTGTGGTTCAGAAGGAGAAAACAATTTAAAAGGGATTCCATGGGATATTAAATACAATAAACGTATAAACACTAACAGTATGGTCAAACAAAATGTAAGGCAGTGAGTTTACTGAATAAGAAAGTGAAACAGGAATTGCATTCCAAAATGACGAATTAAACCCTCATCATGGAACTAACAGATTCTGTTAGCAGTCATTCAGAAGTCAGACAGTGGGTAAAAGCCTAATAGTTTTTACTGGGATAAAATACTACAGGTTTTAGGGGGGACCTTGCAATTAGTGCAAATAACATCTCAGATCTAATTATAACATAAAAATAAACATAAAACCAATAATGTGAATTCCATTATAAATGGTAGTGTTCATGAGCAAATGAACAAATTCCATTTCATTCTCTTCTACCAGCGCTGAAGACTGATGAATGGAAGGATGAATAATAATAATAACAATAATAATAATGCCGAAGAGGAGAAACTAAAAGCAGAACCGTTGCATGGACAATTCTTTAAACTACTTGACCAATAGATAAAGAAGAGTCACTGGCATGGCTTCGAAGCTCAGGGCTCAAAGGAGAGACGGAGAGTTTATTGCTTGTAGCACAAGACCAGGCACTGAATACACGACTCCATCAAAAAGCCATTCTTGAGAGAGTATGCCATTAATTTGATGAGCACGTAAGCCACATTGTGGCTAGCTGCCCAGTGTTAGTGCCCACCGAATACCTTCGTAGGCACAACAAAATGGCAAGCTATCTGCATTGGTTGATCTTCAAGGAACTCAGCCATGAAGTGCCTGAGCGCTGGTTTTACCACGACCCACAAGCAGTCACAAACGTCGGTGCCTTGATCACAATTATGTGGGACATGGCCATTAACACCAATAGAGCCATGTTGGCGAACCAGCCTGACATAATAGTCCACGACAAGAAGGCAAAAACGTGCCTCCTAATGGATGTTGCAATCCTAGATGACACTAATCTTCTAACAAAAGAAACCGAGTAGGTTAGTAAATACAGAGATCTGACGATAGAAATAAATCAAATGTGGACCACAAAAACAAAAATAGTGCCAGTTGTCATTGGAGTGCTCGGAACCCTAAGGAAGGGATTCAATAACAACCTGGAGCTGCTCCCCGGGAAACCTTGTGCTAAAGAGCTCCAAAAGATTATGCTCTTAGGAACTCTGTACATTCTGAGAAAATTTTTTATGTAAAGTGATACTTAGGTCTCTGGTTGAGACCCGGTTACTTTGTAAAGAGCGGCTTAAGGGCCATGAAGTAAAAATAAAATAATAATAATAAGCAGAAGAAAAAAGTCAAGAGGGAAGATAAACAATGATTAAAGGCATTTTTTGCTACTGCTGGGTCATACTATGTTTCTAATCTCATCTATGGAACAGTTGAATTTGTGCAGGAGCAAGTGGAAGGGCTCCCTGCACTATGCCATGGGCCAGCTGCGGCAGATGGGCAAGCAGTTTTACAACACGGACATCCACATGGAAGTCCTGTCCGAGCAGCTGGTGGGGGACTACTCCCATGTCATCATGCGGTCAGTTGTAAAATTAGCATGGTGAAACAGCCTTTCTGTGCAGTTTTTAGTGTCTCGAGCCTAGTTGATCAAAGTGCTTTCCTGAGGCTCTTCCCTCTCAGTTTTTCAGTTTGTTTTTGGACGTGTAGCCCCTGGGTTTAGACTGTGGTCTCACTGCTTACACTCAGCTGCCTCTCTTCCTGGTTCCCCAGGTTGAACTTTGACAACTCAGCTTACTGCTACATTCAGAAAGAGGATGAGGAAGACCAGGAGATTCTCCCCATAACAAGTGACTTCTTCTTTGAGGTCTTCCCTTTCAACATTGTTTTCAGACAGGTACGTGTATCCATGTGTACGTATAATGCAATTTATATGCCTGAAACTATTTATTTATTTACTATAATAAGACTTTATTAAGACAAACTATTTTTTAAAATACTTGATATCCCTCAGGTTGTACACAATGTTGGCTCTGGGCTTGCTAGTGTCTTCTCTGACCTGGATGGGAAGAAAATCAATGACACCTTTTTGCTCACTCAACCCCTGGTGGAGTTCACCTGGAATATGGTTAACAACTGCCATTGACTGTCACAGTGGTGCCTGGAATAACATACAGGAGATGCAGGAGATAAGTAAAATCAGCACAAAGTTGTAGACAGCTCAATTTTGTGTATCTAGTAATACACTTTGTGCAAGATATTGTTATTAGTATATGCATTTCTCTATGGAAATTGATCTTGTTCTGTTTCTTCATCTCCAGATAATTTCTCACCCGAACAACCTGTTTGAGATTATGTCCAAAGAGCCAGTAAAGAGAGAGAGGAACCTCCACAACTGAGTCCAGAGTACTTCCTAACTTCTCTTGCCAGTGGTCACATGACATGCTCCCTTGTAATGAAAGAACCTTCATTCAGCTAATTTTGTTCCCCCCCCTTCCAGACTCCAACTATGAGAATGTCAATCGCTCAGCAAATATGGACGTGGAACTCATGGCCTTTCAGTCCATAATTGGAGATGATTACAAAGGTCATTAATTCCTCAAACTTTATACACTTTACCCACATTGCAACTGCACAGTAAATAGCGAGCATGCAAAACATCAAGCTATATTATAGTACTCAGGCATACTGTAGACGTTAATTAGAACAAAAATAATTTTATTGGGTCTGAAACCTCTTGGCTTCAAGAGGACCCTTAATTACTTAGCAGTGATATATGTTGCATGGGAGATTTCATTATCTGTGGCCTGTAATGTGGACTACGGATGTCTGAGTCATGCAGTCAGTATGGCTTTCCATGCAAGAAGGAGACCTACTTTTGAATGGAGCCTTTGGCCTATGAGGCCTACAATTAGCACAGACACTTCATGATCCAAAGCTATTATGGATGCCTGTCCCTCAGTCTTTGGGATGCAGGAGCAGCGGACACTCCAGGTGGGTCCTAGGGCTCAGGGAATACTCTATCTCTAGATGGGAATAGCACCAATGCCATGGAGAGTTGGGGGGATGGGATCTGGTGCTTGAAGCTGAAGGGGCAGATGAGATATATGCCTGAGTGGGAGTCCATCATCTTCCTCGGGACACCTATGTAAGAAGATCCCACACGCACAACACATGCCTGCATGCTGCTCACACTGCACCCTGTTCTGCTTCTGCATGTCTGGCTACTCTTATTCTCCTGGAATGGCTTCATCCTCATTTGCACAATGGACATTGGGAAAGGTGACATCAAATGTCACCATCAGGCAGCAAAAACAAATGGTGACAATTATGTTTTCAAAATTCTGAGTGCAAATACTTGTTTTTCTGACTTATTGTGTTGCCCTAATTCTGCATCTCATCATCTTGTAACAGGACCCTCATTTACATTAATGTTGCAGTGTTATTAGCTGTATTACTGGGGCACATTCAGAGCTTGTTATGGTTGCTGCACACTTTCCATTCTTATCCGGTCTTCCACAGCATTGTGAGCCACTAGGGATTTCCTGTGTATTTTTCATTGTACAGGATGGAGAGTCTGAGTGCCATGTTTAAGATGGGCTTGTACATCAATGACCTGAGCATGCACGACTCCAACAGGGAGTTGGTGCTGGCTGGGACTGAGGAGCTGAAGACGGCCCTGATCCAGGTACCAGTTTCACCTCAGTCATGTGATTCAAGCTGCCTTTATATGACAAAAAGACCACCCCCCTTATGTGTAAATGGTATGTCACACACCACATGTGACTTACAGATACCTACAGAATACCCCGTGTTATATGCACCTTATACACGCATTTGTCCTGGACATCTGATGTTTATTGGAGCACAGACAATGCATTCACATTCAGAGCTGGCTCTTAGATGTCCAGGCTCCCTCTCTGTATAATTCAAGAGCAGAAAAAGTCCAGCAAGCTGGAGGAGAGCATGAAGATGTTGGACTATGAGATGAAAAAGACAGATGACCTTCTCTACAGAATGATCCCCAAACCAGTGGCAAAGAGGCTACACAAAGGAGAGCTGGCTGTTAACACCTGTGAGGTCAGCGTACCACCCAAATTTTCTATTTATGTTACTAAGATGGCAGCATATACAAAGTGAATAGTAATGGGCCCAACACTGATTCTTGTGGAACACCCTATCTAACTCTGGTAGAATCACAGGATTCATTGTTAACATGAACAAACTGGTAGCAGTCAGTAAGCTAGGACTGTAGTCAGGACAAAGCCTGCCCTCTACCATCTAAGGATTCTAGTCGGTCTAAAAGAATGTCATGGATCCAGACTTAATGATAGAAGCTCATCCTCCTCTTGCTGGCATTGGGCAGGACAGGTTCATTAATACACTGTGGTGAAGAACATCAAGGTAGAACAATCACACAGACAACAGCACAATAGAGGAGTTGCAGAGCAGGTTCAGTGGCTCAAATAATGGCAAGCTGGTCAGGGTGAACGTGACGGGGATGGAGGGAACTTTCTCAGCTTTTCTCACTTGTTCATCAACAAACATATCTACTTTGTAAATGTCAAAACATTTTCAGTTGTGACTGATAACGATTGTGGAAGATAAAAAATTTCCTTGTATACCTTCAGTTTCTGTCTCTCACTCTTCTCACCAGATTAAACAATCTCAGAAAAAGGAAAAAGAAACTAATGGTACGGTCACACCGCAAGTGGCGAGAACGTCAAAGCGACCGGAAGTCATTCTTTTTTTTTCTTCTTTTTTTATTTAAACCAAACTTTATTCAAACTTTAGAAGTTGTATACGAACAGAAATAGCCTGGTACAATTTCAGACAACTTCGAAAAGACATATCAGACATTGAACAAGCAATGAAATTGATCACATATTCAACAATAAAGGATGGGAAATAAAAATAACTAAAATGAGGACAAATTAAATAAACAGATAAAAAGGGTGTCCTAAGGGTTCTTATTAAAATAGAGTTCCTCTACCAAAATGCAGAGCCTCAGAGCATTTTTGTTCTCCATTAATTTTAATGAGGAGAAATAATGGCATAAATCCTTGTGAAAAATGTGGAAGTTCGGTATTAATGTACTCTTATGTAGAAAAAATTTTCCAAGAATGATAATTGTGTTTTTTGCCAAATCATGTAAACCATTTCTTAGAAAAATGCCAAATATCACATTTTCTCTGGAAAATTTAGGGAGGTTATTAATCTTAGAAAATAACCAACAATGTAAATCTTTCCAAAAAGCACTCATAAATTCAATGTAATAAGCCATGATGCAGCTCGGCGGCAACCAATCGGAGTGTAGAAATGCTCTGCTAAAGTGAGTTCCACAGAATACAAGCGTGTAAACCAGGGGTGTTAAACTTTGGTCCTGGGGGGCTGCTGTGGATGCAGGTTTTTGTTCCAGCCAATTCCTGCTTTTACGTGAACCCCTATCTCATTTAATCAGGCCCTCCATCATTCCATATTTATTGTGTCAATCAGCATATTCCCAGCAGGGTTTACTTATCTTTTAAAGATTTTTTTAAAGGCTTAGAAGTTGCTTCTTAATATCATTCTCATTTCTCCATTTGTTGTTAATTATTGCGGCAGTGGAAACAAATTAAGTCATTATGCTCTTTAGGGCCTAATGAGCAGCAATGACCTATGGTGTGTCCACTACTGTGACAATTAGCAATCAACACAGACCACAAAGAAACTGCAGGTAATACGTTTTTTACTGAACTAACTTAATGTCCTCTGACAAACTTTGGACAGTCAAGCTCCCATTTAGGTCTGTTGTTGACAGTAGATATAAAATGATAGAAATAGGGGCAAGATTAAATGATAGGGGTTCAACATAAAAGCAGGAATTGGCTGGAACGAAAACCTGCACCCACAGTGGCCCCCCAGGACCGGAGTTTGACAACCCCGGTGTAAACTTTTGTTCCGACCAAACAGTTCCCAAGCATAAAGGAGGAGAAACTGATCATAGCCATAGTGGGCTTACCAGTTATTTATGACATGTCCCTGTTTGCGTACAGGGACATAAATAATAAAAATGAGGCATGGACCAAGATGTCTGAAACTACTGGTGTTCCAGGGGGGTTTGTGAAGTGCATAATATAGTTTTTTGAAAAAAGAAAGGAAATCGCATGCTAATTTTGGCTCCATAGCATGTAAAACAATGTGAATTGTGGGTGACGTTAACGTTACCGACATCTTTGCCGCAGGAAGTGCTGCATTTAAGCAACTACCTCGCGATTATCCATAGTGAGAAGATAAACTTGAAAAGAAGCGCAGCACAATTTATAGGCAACATTTTCCCTCCAGAACGCTTGATTTTAAGCAGGAATGCAATTAACTGGCTCACAACAATACCGATTTGAGAAATTATACCCTACCGGCAGTCGGCAAAAAAGATAAGCTACACATTTGTTTGCTTTCCGGCCCCTTTAAAAAGCTTGCAAGACCTAGCGTTCTTAACGACCTTGTACCTGCCTACTCCATCTATGTCAGAGAGCGGCCACAGTGTTTGCTAACTTCGCCGGCAGGGCAGCCAGAGCAAACACTTGACGCCCTCGCTGCTCGCAGTGTGAACGTACTATTAGTCTTGACACAGGGTACAAGTTAAATCTTCCTTTAATAGCAAAAGTTTTGAAAGCAGACAAACATAGTGTTCCGGTCCCACGGGGTGGACCCCCAAACAAAGGAAAAAGCACACTTCATTTTTTCAACACCTTACAAGGCTTCCTTTAACTGGGTTGGTTATCATGAAGTGTGATCTTTGCGTGATTTTTTCCTATTTTTCTTATTCTGCTTCATTCTGTTTCATGTCTCTATCTGACCTTTGCCCTTGTTTAAGCCATCCTTGTAGCATATATGGTATACATTTGACCACAAATCCTACTGTAGCTCAGTGTTAATTGTATCATTAAGCACAAGACACTATAGGCTTATATCCTTTGCATTGCTAAAACTTAAGCCATTATTGATTAAAATTCTTCCCTTCCAATTTCTTATACCCTTGTTAACCCCACAGCATCTGTTGGCTTTTTGATTATCACCGCCCCCCTGCAAGTTCTGGCTTCTCTCTCCTTCTCGCCACAAGTTTTGTTTTTCTGCTGTTTTGGCAATTCCTCCTAGTCCCTTCAGGTCAACCTGACCTTAACTGGATGCAAACTTGTGCGTGCGCTAAGCATTTCCCAGAACATTACAGCATCCTCTTGTCCAGGCATTTTCAAGAAGAGGCAACACCCTCTTGTTCCAGCATTTCCAAGAATTTAACATCTTCCTGCCTAATGCCTAAGATAAAACAACAATCCCAAAATGCACCAGTATCTTCTTGCCTAGGGCCTAAGACAGAGCCACAATCCCAAAATACCCCTCTTCTCACCTAACTCCCAATTTTCTTCCACACAATGAAAACCTGCATATGAGTTGTCATGGTCTTTCTAAACTGACAATATATACAGGTATATATTGTAATTTTTAGTTCTGTTGTTGGATCCAGTATTTCAGAATACTGTGTCTCAGTCTGACAGCTGCTGGGTTGCACACAATTAATAATCTACAGTATCAACAAAATAGACGCTACAGGGATTCCGTTCCACCGTGGTTTTTTTGGCTCTGAGGAGCTTTCTGTCCCTGTGCCCCTGAGCAGGTGTTTCCAGATGTGACCATCCTTTTCAGCGACGTGGTGGGCTTCACATGTATCTGCAGTCACATCACACCGATGCAAGTGGTCTCCATGCTGAACACCATGTACATGCTATTCAACACCCTCAGCGAGAAGCACCGTGTTTTCAAGGTCTGATGTTGGGAGGGGGTGGTCTGGCCTGAACAGGTCTGTACAAGTATGTGTGGATCAGTTAGTGCTGTCCATCCTAAACTCCACTTCAATACAGTTTGATATCTTTGGTCAGGAGCAGCTGTACAATTTAGACTGAGGATATGATTGCTAACTTTAGCATGCGATGGTGTGAATAGAAGCTCCCACACAGCAATCTCTGTCTTGCAGGTAGAGACCATTGGTGATGCCTACATGGTGGTGGCTGGTGCTCCGGAAAAGACCAAGTACCATGCCCACAACATCTGTGACATGGCTCTGGACATGGTACGGTCCATAGACCACTTGAAGGATCCATCCAATGGAAATAACATCCAAATTCATGTGGGTGAGCCTTCATGAGCTCTACTAGGTTGTGATGTGGTAGGTTCTTCATTCTACCAGCTATGTAAACATCTCAGGGGGTGTAAAACTTGATGCCTGAGCTCTATCTCTATTTCAGGCATCCACTCTGGGATGGTGGTGGCTGGGGTGGTAGGACATAAGATACCACAGTATGGTCTGCATGGAGACGTGGTTCATACTGCGTCTGCAATGGAGAGCAATGGGAAGGTAAGCTAGCCCATATGCAATATAATGCACTTGATGGACTGGAATGATTCTTTGAAGATTTTTAGAGATGGGGATGTGCTGCTTTGATAACTGTTCCTTGAAAGGTGGTGTTTGAGGAGAACAAATAAACTTTTTGAGTGCAGTTTTGTGGCTCCACAGGAAATGCACATACAGCTGAGCAGTGCTACCTATGAACACCTTAAAGGGAGTCATTTCATCTTTGAGAGAAGGGGCACCATCACCATCAAGGTGAACATCATCAATGCTGACCCTTTACTGTTGGTCTCCACTCCATCAGATGTATGAGTTCATTGGTATTACACATACAATATATGAACCACAATTAGAGCAGGTGCATTTGGAGTTAATGGAGGAATATATAGTACTTTTTATCTGCTCCCTCTGTTGAGAAATTTTTTAAAATACTTTTTTATTAAATCTTAGTTAAAGAATATTATTGGCATTTGCTTATAGCTGGCCTGCACTCACAGACTAAAGGTTTCCTTTAAAACATCTCCCTTTTTCACGTTTCCTTCACAATATATAACTTTTGCAGTTTGCAACCAAGACAGATTGGGAACAGATACTGCTAGAGGTTTTCAAAAGAATGCTTGACTGACATGCTTACTTGCTTTTGCCCACTTATTAATGTCCTAGGGTCTGGGTTATGACTAGAAGGGTGAGATCACATGTAGAAGTGACAGGGGTGACATTTATCCTTACAGTTAATGAGGTGACTCAAACAGATTGACAGCCTCTGGAAAGTTATGCTTCCTTGGAGCAGACATTCTGCTCTTCAGGATCAGCTGTAATGCTTTGGGCATCTGCCAAATATTAAAAAGACAGGCAAGCTGATAGCTTTCTCGTTGATATGTTGATATTGGCCTTCACATGCCATTGAGGATACAGATGTCTTCTACATAAAAAGTGTACCAATTCCAATGTTTGGCTGCAGACCACTGGCCTGGTTTGAAGGTCTGCTGAAGTTAAACACAAGATATTTATAGCTTAGTTATATTATAGGCACAGAAAATATATTCATAATTCTTTGCTTTTCCTTGAATGTATCATTCAGGGCAATGTAGAGATTGAGACCTACTGGTTGAAGAGAAAGAGGGATAAAGATGGAAATGCCCAGGCTGCCTACGCTCAATTTGAAACCCAGACCATCAACAAAGCTACCATCTCTGTTACAGAATCCCATATTGATGAGGATGTGTTGGTATGAACTAGTTTGTCTATACTAATTACTCAAAATTTGCAGTTTCTCTGAACTTTCTCTATAATACTTAAATATACATAAAAAATAATATTTCTTACGTTTCCATGTTTTCTCTTATACACATTTGTTCCTAACTATGATGCAGATCTTCCCCTCAATGGTTGGAGAGAATAAGGATGATGTGAAATCCATCCGGTCCCACCGCTTTAAGATGGAAACTTTGGGAAACTCCCAGGAGGAGTCTACGGAGGAGTGCACAGTGGAAGAAGTATCCATAAGCAAGGTGAAAGTATGGGGGTTAATTCTGGCCTTTTTGCAAGGCCAAACAGAAGGCTGCAAACATTAAAAAAATTATTAGCAAAAAAAAAAAAAGAAACATCTGGCAGGCATGTGGACTTTAATCTCTTTATTCCTCTTCCTTCCCACTTCCAGTCCCACTATAAGGACACACTCCAGGACAATGACCTCCAGGACCCTCACATTGAGTTAGACTCATCTGAATTTTGTGGCAGAGACTCCATCCTGGAGTCTCCTGATGGTTCCTGTAACCCACAGACGTCTGACAAGAGTACAATGTGCTCTGTGTCTTAAAATTACTTTTTTTTCTCAAGGTTCCTCCAGTCCTATCATTCAAGGATTAAATCAATGTTTTATCTTTGAAAGTTTAATTAACATGTGGCTCAGCATGTAGCATTATTGCCTCAGACCTTCAGACTTGGGATTTAGCATTCTGTCTGTGGAGTTTGTATGTTCTCCCTGTCTTATACAGGTCCAAAGCATGCAGTTTGATATTTGGCATCTCCAAATTGTCTCTAATGTGTGATTGCGTTTCCCCTGTGATGGACTGGTGTCACTCATGTGTGTTCTCCTGCCTTGTGCTGTGTGCTGCTTGGAATACACTTGAGGCCCTCACTTGAAAAATGGGTGGAAAAAGGTTGGATTTTCATTATTTACTCTTACCCAGCTTAAAAGAACCGATCAATGCCATTACATTCAGTTTCTCTCTCCTCACCTGAGTGGTGATTTTTCTTGTTTGTTCAAGGATATTACCTACAGATCAGGGTGGTGAAATGGTCTCCACCACCCTGATAACAATTAACTGATTGACCCAATAGCACTACAAAGAATGTTTTTTCGTCTCTCTCCTGTGATTTGGTGAAGCATCAGCATTTAGTTAAATGACATATCAATGTCCATGCCTGGAGCTCACAGGAAAATACATTTTACTGAAATCATAATATGTATTAAAATCTGTTATCACATGGCTGCATTTCTTCAGTGTGACATCAGCTTTTTTGTGTAATGGACTGTGACACTGAGAAAGGAGTTAGCATTAGCATTGGCAGCAGTGCACATCAGTAACAAGCCCCTGACAACAATCAGTTACAATTGGACAGATATTTCCTCTAGGCAGGCTTGATGTTTTTATCATCTGGGATCTGCTGGGTTCATTTATTTTGTTAAGGCTTTTCTTTGTATTAGCACTACATATCTTGTTATAATAGAAACAGTACAGGATCCTGTAAAGATCAGATGGAAAATAAAATTTGTGACAATTGTACAGAAGTTCAGATTATTTTATTTCTAGTTCTGTAAGTGATCCTAATCCACATAAAATCTATTTGTACGTTTATATTTTAGCCCTCAATAACTCATGCACACAGAGTACACCACAGACGATGTCTGCATAGTAATCAGCAAAAGAAAGTTGTCATTTGATAAGTCATAAACATTTTAGTGAGAGCAAAGTGAAACGATTGATGTAAAAGATATAATACATTGCCTAATTGCCTTTGCTGCTACTCCAAAAAAAACAAATTTAAAAGTGTAATGTTTATGTGAAGTGTGGGTAACTACATGGATCTGTGTAGACAATGTTGGCCATCTTCTTGGTTTTATAGTCATCATGAATAATCACGTTACAGATGTAACATGCACAGCAGAGTGGAAAACAAAATGAAAAAAAAAAATCGGTGAGGAAACTCATAGAACTCAGTTCAGCTTCACATACAGATTGTATAACAACATTGGACACAACACAGGCTCAGAACACATTGTACTTTCAGTGAATAACTTCCGTTGCTCCTCTACATGGTGTTTCCTGGGAAAAAAAAAATCCCAGTTCAGAACAAGTCTTCACTAGATAAACTGTTGTACAGGATATTGATGTTTCTTCTCCATGCTTTGAAAGAACTTGGCAAATAAAATTTATATGAAGACTACAAAATAAAAAGAATGCTGTACCACAACAAGGAAAAGTGTTAGATGATGTTATATCTGCACAAAACAGTTACGATGATTTCAGCCTTTTTCAGGCATGCGTGGATTTTATAAAGTTGAGCACAGGCAATGGGACAAAAATATCTTTTTCATAGCAAATGAGGAATTGACAGTATGCTAAAAGTGAACAGCTACATAAGCTGTGGCTTTAATTTATTCAGGTGTAATTATGCCAATAGCATTAAATACCATTAAAGTAGTTTTTCTGGCGATGCTGACAAGTGATGATGTTCAATATTTGGCACAAAGTACTGTCACTGAGTGAAAGTGGTTAAGGGTTTACAGACAATAAGTTCCTTTCTACATTAAACACTAGACATTTACTTGTAGTTCTCGTGATTGTATACTGGTTCCTTCCATTCCCGCCACTCATGTTTCAGTTGGAGTTACCCAGTGAGGGACTTGAGGAGCTACAGCGGAAGGTGGTGTCCTCATGGTCCACGCTGAATCCTGGGGCAGGCTGACTGGGGTGACTGTCCTTAGGTTGAGTTTGCTCCATGCTGCATCGGAAGTAGAAGGTGTAGAAGAAGGCTGCCAGCAGGAGGAAGAATACCATGCAGCAGATGACAATGATGAGGATGGTATACACTTGCATGTGTGTGTAAAACTCAGGGAAGGTCATTGGGCTGGGGGATGTAGGACCCACGTGTCTTCCAAAAGGTCTTTCCGTCATGGCTGTGATTGGAAACCATGTATAACCAGATTACCTGCTCAACCCTCAGACCTGAGAAATAAATGAGGAGGTCAGAAAATGGGCCATGAAGAGTCACATCCTCTCTAGTTATCATACATTGAGTCTTCCATCCATCTTTCAGCCACGCAGCCAGACCAGGGCCACATAGGAGCCTAAAACTTAATGTACCAGAACAAAGCTATGCTGCATACAGGTACATGCAGATTAAAAAAAGCATTAGCTTAACTGCACACTTTCAAATCAGTAAAGGAAACCCACGTGACACAAGGAGAACACACAAACAACACCACCCATGGAGTCATGGTGGAATTCAACAACAGTGGTGTAAGGCACTAATGCTAATTGCTAAGCCACTGTACCACACTATTGGCTAAGCAATATGCATAGTATATAATGTTAAAAATGAAATTAAACCATGGGCAGCATGGTGGCTGAGTGGTTAACACATCTGCCTCATAGCAAGAAGGTTCTGGATTCAGTCCTCACTGTTGACAGGGGCCTTTCTGTGTGGAGTTTGCATGTTCTTCCCATGCCCGCATGGGTTTCCTCCAGGTACTCCAGTTTTCTTCTACAATTCCAAAGACATACAGGATAGGTCAAATGGCTACTCTAAATTGCCCATAGGCAAGACTGTAAGTGTGGATTGGTGTTCATCTCTGTGTTGGCCATGCAGTAGAGTGGCAACCTGCCCAGGGTATACCCTGCCTTTCACACAAAGTCAGCTGGGACTGGCTCCAGCTTCCCTGCAATCCTTACAGATAAGCAGTTTACAAGATGGATGAACTTACGCCAATAACCTCATACTGCTACAGCCACCTCTGCTGTAGATGAAAGAGGGGGGTGTTTGATTATTCAATTTGGAGACTTACTGCTGGAGGCCAGCCTCAGGTATGACTTACATGAGAACAGAGAAACACATGGTCATGGGATGATGCAAATGTAATCTGAAACCTTGCTTCTACAAATTGAAAACAATAGTTCCTGTCACACTCCAGCATAGCTGGCCACAACCAACCTACTCCAGATCATTATCACCAGAGTACTGATCAGCTGTGTCTTGTTGTCTGGACCTTACTTGTACCCAGCCAAGTGTTTGCCTCATTGGGATGTATTGTGTGTTTCTCTCAATATATACTGAGCATTTGACTGATCTTAGAAGCCCATTGTGTATGATCTTTGCCTGTTCTCTGGTTTTTCCCCTTTGCCTGTTGTCTCTTTGGAGATGATTACTGTTCTTCTGGATTTTGGACCTTTGCCTGTGACCATGACTACATTTTGGATTTTCCTTGGCTTTCTGGAAACCCTGTTTGTTCTTACCTTGATCCTACCTGTCCTGACTATGGTTTTTGAATACCCCCTTTGGCATCAAAGCTGCTGTCTGTTTGGCTTTTGCCTCCCCTGGTTTTGACTGCCATTAAAGACCTTTACCTTCACTTGGGTCCTGCCTCTGTGTTTGTGACAGGTGTGCACTATATGTGGACTACAATCATTATTAGAGAAATAGGCTTGCCTAAGATATATTTCTTTCTCCTGTAGTGACTAAATATCCAAGGGTTGGTGTAGGAACTTCAGGGTGCTGGTTGGATCTCATTATCTGACAACAGCAGAATGTGGGAATCGGCTTTTGGCTGGCTGTGAATTTCCTTGCGTTCTGGCTATGCCTCTTCCTGGGTCTTCTCTGTTTTCAAATGACCCATTTACCTAGATGGAAGTTAAATTAGAGAAACAATGACAAAACTAATTTCTATATGGGAAATCAAGGGTGGCATGTTGACTCATGGGTAGTGCTGTTGCCTACACTTCAAGGGGTGAAAGTTTAAATCCTGCCTCCCTTGTCTGTGTACAATTTGCATGTTCTTTCTATGTTACACGGATTTCCTGCTGCCATCGAAAGAAATTTAGTTAGGCTACTTGATCTCTCAGTGTTGGACATAGTGTGTGTGCTGTGGTGATTGGCATCCTGTCCAGGGTGTACTTCATGGTCTGGCATCTTGACCAGTGTGTACACAATGTTCTGTGATGGACTGATGATATCCTGTCTGAGGTGTACCCCATGTTCTGTGATGGCCTGACATCCTGTTCAGGGTGGACACCAAGCTCTTTCCTGTACTGACATCCTGTCTGGGGTGTATGCCATACTCTGTAGTGGACTGGTATCCTGTCTAGCATGTACCCCATGCTCTATGATGTCCCAAACAGGCTCTCATCACCCTGCCAAGGATAAGTGGCTGGAATACGGATGGATGTTGGTTCATGTTACTGGTATCTAGTCAATATCTAGTTACTGATACATTAGAACTTAAGAGTAAAATCATATCCAATCTACTGACAGAAAATACAAATACCATCTAGTCATTGAAAATCAAATTGTTTCCCCAGTTGGATAACAAAGTTTTGATATGACCTGTACTATTAACAAACCTAACAAATTAAGAAAAGATGTAGGAGGAAATGAGAGCTCATGCAAAACCCAGATTCACAGAATGAGAGCAAGAATAGTCCACAGCCCTGAAAGTGCAAGGTGACAGTGCTACTGCGGGCAACATGCACAAATTAACAAAGAAAAAGACATTTTATTACCCATGACCTCTATTTCACAGAAACTATGGAAACACATGCCCCAAAACAAAAATATAAAAACACTCTAGTGATTTCCCCAATTGTATTGAAATGTGCACTTGAATTAAACATCAGAAACACTACTGAAAAACAGTCACCTCACTCTCTCTCTCTCTCACACACATGCACAGATTAACACAAACAAACAGCTACAGAACACAAGCTTTGTTCTCACCCATTCTATTTCCTTCCACTGCTCTTACTGTTTGAGAATCAGCCACTTGTGTGATTCTCTTGAGGAAAGACTGGAGCACTGAAAGAGAGAAAAAAACACAAGAGACAGACCGCAACTGATGGGTTTAAGAGGCAAGGTTTCCATGACAACACTCAAGGCTCACTCACATGATCCTCGACAGCAGGTCAGTAGGAATCAGGAAAGAACAAACAAGAGACTAATGAAACAAACAAAACTGCAATGTTATTTCCACTACCAAAACAAACACGTTCATTTTTGTTCATTTCATTTATACCCATCTTAATCCACATTGTTTTCCTGAATGTTTGCTCATCTTCTGTAATGTGGCATAGTGAATCAAATGAATGAATTGATTTGAGGCGCCATTTTATTGGCACTGTTTGTTTGCCAAACAGCACAGCTATCCTGTCATATAGTTATAAATTCCTCATGTAGTGCAAACTTAAGAGATGTATAGGTATTTACATTGTATCACTCACCTGGCAGATGCCCTCAAAAGACTTTATTTTTTGCTGCCAGATGTTCTTGTTCAGCGTGACATACGGTACAAGTGAAGAAGGTTTGTGGGGTAGGTAGCAGGGTTACCAAGTGTCCCCAGAGCAGTTTTGGATTAAGGGCTTTATACTGCCAGCCACAGAATTTGAACCTATGACCTTCCAGACACTGGGACAAATTCATAACCCACTAAGGTAAATACCACCCGTTATGGGTAATGTATGTTTGTTTCATCATCTCCTTTTGGCTGCTCCCGTCAGGGGTCGCCACAGCGGATCAACTGTCTCCATCTCCTCCTGTCCTCTGCATTCCGCTCTGTCACACCAACCACCTGCATGTCCTCTTTCACCACATCCATAAACCTCCTCTTTGGCCTTCCTATATTCCTCTTGCCTGGCAGTTCCATCCTCAGCATCCTTCTCCCAATATACTCGGCATCTCTCCTCTGTACATCTCCAAACCAATGCAATCTTGTCTCTCTGGTTTTGTCTCCAAACCATCCCACCTGAGCTAACCCTCTAATATACTTATTCCTAATCCTGTCTATCCTCGTCACACCCAATGCAAATCTTAACATCTTTAACTCTACCACCTCCAGCTCTGCCTCCTGTCTTTTTGTCAGTGCCACCGTCTCCAGCCCATGTAACATAGGTGGCCTCACTACCATCATGTAGACCTTGCGTTTCACTCTTACTGGTACGTGTCGGTCGCAAATAACTCCCGACACTTTTCTCCACCCACTCCACCCTGCCTGTACTCTCTTCTTTACCTCTTTTCTGTATGCCCTGTTACTCTGAACTGTTGGCCCCAAGTATTTAAACTCATCCACCTTTGCCAACTCTACTCCCTGCATCCTCACCATTCTGCTGTCCTCCCTCTCATTCACACACATGTATTCTATCTTTGTCCTACTGACCTTCATTCCTCTCCTCTCTAGAGCATACCACCACCTCTCTCTACAGATCACAATGTCATCCACAAACATCATAGTCCATGGGGCCTCCTGTCTGATCTCATCTGTCAACCTGTCCATCACCATTGCAAATAAGAAAGGGCTTAGAGCTGATCCTTGATGTAATCCCACCTCTACCTTGAACGCATCCATCACTCCTACTACAGACCTCACCACTATCACACTGCCCTTGTACATATCCTGTACCACTCTTACATACTTCTCTGTCACTCCCGACTTCCTCATACAATACCACAACTCCTCTCTAGGCACCTTGTCATATGCTTTCTCTAAGTCTACAAAGTCACAATGCAGCTCATTCTGACCTTCTCTATATTTCTCCATCAACACCCTCAGACAAACATCACATCTGTAGTGCTCTTTCCTGGCATGAAAACATACTGCTGCTCACTAATCATCACCTCCCTTCTTAATCTAGCTATACATTTAGGATTGGGTGATTTTTGAGGCTTTGACTTAGCTTTTTTTGTAGGAAAATGTAAGAAATGTTAGAAACACCACTTCCATCTCTTCTAAACACCTCCATACTTCCACAGGTATATCATCTGGACCAACAGCCTTTCCATTCTTCATCCTTTTCATAGCTGTCCTTACTTTCTTCTTGCTAATCCGTTGCACTTCCGGATTCACTATCCCCAGATCATCCAACCTTCTCTCTCTCTCTCATTGTCTTCATTCATCAGCCCCTCAAAGTAATCTTTCCATCTTCTCAACACACTCTCCTCACTTGTGAGTACGTTTCCCTCATTATCCTTTATCACCCTAACCTGCTGCACATCTTTCCCAGCTCGGTCCCTCTGCCTAGCCAATTGGTACAGGTCCTTTTCTCCCTCCTTAGTGTCCAGCCTCTTACACAACTCACCACACGCCTTATCTTTGGCCTTCGCCACCTATCTCTTCACCTTACACCTCGTCTCTATGTACTCTTGTCTACTTTCTTCATCTCTTTGACTATCCCACTTCTTCTTTGCCAACCTCTTCTTCTGTATACTCTCCTGTACTTCCTCGTTCCACCACCAGGTTTCCTTTCCTTCCTTCCTCTGACCAGATCTCACACCAAGCACCTTTCTAGCTGTCTCCCTTACCACTTCAGTTGTAGTTGCCCAGCTGTCTGGTAAGTCTTCACTGCCACCCAGTGCCTGTCTTAACTCCTTCCTGAACTCCACCTTATCGGTTTCCTTTTTCAACTTCCACCATTTGATCCTTGGCTCTGCCCTCACTCTCTTCCTCTTCTTGATTTCCAAAGTCATCCTACAGACCACCATCCAATGCTGCCTAACTACACTTTCCCCTGTCACCAGTATACAGTCTCCAGTCTCCTTCACCACAGCCATGCCCATACTTTTCACAAAATCCACTACCATTTGAGTTTCTGCATTCCTCTCCTTGATCCCATACCTACCCATCACCTCCTCATCCCCTCTGTTCCCTTCACCAACATGCCCATTGAAATCCGCCCCAATCACCAATCTCTCTCTCGGATACACTCTCCACCACTTCATCCAACTCGCTTTGTGAGTAAGGTGAACGACTCCTGTTGACCATTTGGAAGGATACCGTTGAACAGATTAATACATATCAAATGCTACCAACAAAGCTTCAGGCAGTTTAACACACATTGTTAGTAGCCCTATACCCATCAGGTACATCAGAAATCAGAGAATTTCACAGATCTGATGCAAGCTGACATTTTGGGGCACCTGTAAATATTGCCAAATCAAACTGAAATTTTGCACATAGGTTCACAATGTGAAGTGCAATCAAAACATGACGTGTCTCTCTTTGTGTTTTTACCCTATTATCAATGTATGCATGTATGCATATATACTGCCGGGAAATAAAGATGGGCCAAACTCAAAATTGCAAAACACTAAGCTTAATTAATAGTCTGAACAGCAAGTAATTGGTCAGGAAATGACCAAGAATTAAACAAACAGATACCGTAACAGTATGGAATAGCTTTTCCCTTTGATTTCCTTAAATGTTTAAGTCTTGTGGGTAAACTTGCAGACAACTTTTTACAGAAAGAGAAGTGAACAATGTTCCACTCAAAACATTTCATAGTTAGGTTGTGTTTCTATTTTATATCAGACATTTAAATATTTTCATGTAAGTGAATTTCCCTGTTTCCAGCTTTTTCCTCAACAGTTTACTGCAGTAATGAGGAGTGACGAGCAAATGGTGACACTTGTCTCAGGAGTCAGGAATTATCTGGCCAATGATTTGTTGTTAAGACCATTAAAAGCTTACTATTGTGCAATTTTGGGTATGTACGTATGCACATATGTATCAGGCAGGGGCGTAGGAACCAGAGAGATTGGGGACTTGCATTAATAAAACATTTTAAAAAGCATGATTTTGTTCTTTCACCAAATATAACACAGCAGGAAGGATCAGAATTCTCCTGTGTAATACTAATTAATTTATTGTTACTGTTGTAATCATTGTTATTAATATTGTTTTTATTATGAAGGCATTTTATAGGCAACTACCATGATTTTCTCACATGATTTTAATTTTTCATCTGCCTTCTGTAACCATGGAAAACACAGGGCATAAGGCTGGAGACACCCTGGATGGAATGAGGTTTTATTTTGCTGATATTTTGAAGCACAGTGGCTTAGTGGGTAGGGCTGTTGCCTCACACCTCCAAGGGTGGGGCTTAAATTGAACCCCAGTCTGTGTGTGTGGAGTTTGCATGTTCTCCCTGTGTCACTTGGGTTTTCTCTGGTAACTCTGGCTTCATCTCAAAGTCCAAAGATATGCAAACTGGTCTCCCTAAATTGTCTGTAGTGGACAATAGTGAGTGTCCTGTAATGGACTGGCTTCCCATCCTTGATAAATTTCAGTGTTACACTGACCTTTTGTTGTATAAGCAGTTATAGAAGAATGTTCTTGGTATTATGGACATTTTTGAGTCTAGAAACCAAAAACACAACTCCTCGGAAAATCCTCATGACATCATCGTGTTCCAGACCAGCTCACTGAGTGACTGAGCTTATTTATGTGTTTAATGTCTTTCTCCATTGTAAATCAGCTTGAAAAAATTTGAGCCACAGGACATATATCGTTCTATCAGAAGACAAAAATCAAAACTAAATGATATTCCTTATTCATTATCAGTCACTTTCTATCTACTTTATTGCTTAAATTTAGTGTTTTTTATTATTATTTTTAATAATGTGTTCTGAAACAAAACTAATACAAATCAGGCTATCTCATTAATTTTTTAAAAGTATTTTTCTAATAAATGTGATGTCTTGTCAAGGCAACACAGAAATGTAACTATTGAGCATGAACAAATCAAAGCATTCTAATTCAAACCCTTACAAGCGAAAAAAAAAAAAAAAAACTAAAAACGGAATCCAAGGACATGAAAGCCGACTCAAACAATAAGCCTAGAAGATAAGAAGATAAAAGCAGCCGGTGTTTCATTAATCGATTGCATAAACATAGGAGAGTGGAGAGTCTACATAAGAAGAATCCAAAATGAAAAATTTGTGGAAGATGTGGCTGTGATTGGCAGTAAAGACTGAAGCTGTCCTGGCTGTCATCTCTCCAAAGGAGTTCAAAGTAACAGTGAGTGGAGATAGGAGCTCCTCCCCAAGCTCCTTCTTATGGCCTGTTTCCATCTTCATGACTTCAAAACCTCAGATTACACTGTTCTACATTTAAATATTTTTTCTCTGCCGAATTGATAAATTGTGTTGATCTTACATCATTTGAGGGTGCTGATTTAAAATATTCAGTTCACAGTTCACAAAGGGATTCTTTTATGTGGTGCCAGAGTATTACAAATTTTGACAAATATAGTTAACTGACTTAAAAATATTTAATCCATCCAACAGCCTAAAGCAGGAAGCAATTAATGTATTAGTTACTAGGAGTGGGTATATTTAAGTATTAATCGACGAGAGGCCATGGGTAGGGGTGGAGTGCCTAAAAGCCCATGGTGGTGGTCATGATGAAATCATTGTAACCCACAGCTTCAAGTCACTTAATGCTTTTATACACCAGTTTGTGACACCAACATTAAATGCATGAATATACCATAAACAGATTAATTTAACAACCCTTACATACTATTCACATTCACCAACTTGCCAAAATGGCCTATTCTTTTTTTTTTGACCCAACTATACCAACCCAATTATAATTAGTCTCTGAATGACCTTTTTCTTTATGTCTGATTTTCATCAAAAGCGATCTTACCAGTTAATGAGTAAATAGCCTTTTATTAGTGTTTCAAAGACCTCTAAGTTGTCATGCCCACACTGAGACAGCCACACCCAGCTCCTGCCTCAAGCCAGCCACTCCCAGCTTACCTTCGTTCCCAATCACCTGAGTACTAACCAGCCAAGCTTCATGGAATGTGCATTGTGAATTTACTCAACATACCCAGGGCAGGTTTACACAACTGGAACATTTATGAGTGGCTTTATCAGAACATTACTGTAAGATCCTATGACTCTGGTGTGGTGATGTTCTAGTGCTAAAACATTGTTTTGTTTGGATTAAGGTGCTGTATTAATGTGAACAATATTCTATAATGTAGTTAATCAGAGGAAAGGAACTTCCATAACCTGCAACAGCCCAGACCCTGGGGTAGGAGCTCTCTGTGCTGATTGATGAGGAAGACGGAAAAGGTATGCTCAAGCTCATCATAACTAAAGAGCAGGACCTGGCAGCTGCATCATCCACCAGCAGGATCACCGAGGTCCTTATTGGGACCATGTAATGGAAAATGACTAGAACGTGAGACTTCAGTAATTAATAGAAATAGTGTTGGGAAAAATGTGACCTTGTGTGTAACTAGTGTCTTTC